>CAKAJE020000118.1:0-128099 GCA_916610135.2 Macropis europaea | reverse complement strand
CACATTTGTTCAATTTACGTCGCTCCAATTTCAGATAGCGTATTGGGCTAAGCGGCATCTCAAAGCGCATGAAATGACGAGTGAAATGCACTGTTAAGCTTCTAGGGTGGGGCGAACAGAGACCCGATTAGAGCATTTTACATTAAGGTAAATATAAGAATTCACGGATATTCTATCACATTAGTTCAATTTACGTGGCTCCTATTTCAGATAGCGTACTGGGCTAGGCGGCATGTAAAAGCGCATGAAATGGGGAGTATAATGCACTATTAAACTTCTAGGGTAGGGCAATCAGAGAACCGATTAGATCATTTTATATTTTGGTTAATATAAGAATTCAGCGAAATTCTATCACATTTGTTCAATTTACGTCGCTCCTATTTCAGATAGCGTATTGGGCTAAGCGGCATCTCAAAGCGCACGAAAGGGCGAGTAAAATGCACTATTAAACTTCTAGGGTGGGGCAATCAGAGACCCGATAAGATCATTTTATATTACGGTTAATATAAGAATTCAGCGAAGTTCTATCACATTTGTTCAATTTACGTCGCTCCTATTTCAGATAGCTTATTGGAATAAGCGGCAACTCAAAGCGCATGAAATGACGAGTGAAATGCACTATTAAACTTCTAGGGTAGGGCGAACAAAGACCCGATTAGATCATTTTACATTAAGGTTAAAATAAGAATTCAGCGAAATTCTATCACATTTGTTCAATTTACGTCGCTCCTATTTCAGATAGCGTATTGGGCTAAGCTGCATCTCAAAGCGCAAGAAATGGCTCGTACAATGCACTATTCAACTCCTAGGGTAGGGCAAACAGAGACCGGATTAGATCATTTTATATTTTGGTTAATATAAGAATTCAGCGAAATTCTATCACATTTGTTCAATTTACGTCGCTCCAATTTCAGATAGCTTATTGGGCTAAGCGGCATCGCAAAGCGCATGAATTGACGAGTGAAATGCACTATTAAACTTCTTGGGTAGGGCGAACAAAGGCCCGATTAGATCATTTTACATTAAGGTTAATATAAGAATTCAGCGAAATTCTATCACATTTGTTCAATTTACATCGCTCCTATTTCAGATAGCGACTTGTGCTAAGCGGCATCTCAAAGCGCAGGAAATGGCGAGTAAAATGCACTATTAAACTTCTAGGGTAGGGCAAACAGAGACCCTATTAGATCATTTTATATTATGGTTAATTTAAGAATTCAGCGAAATTCTCTCACATTTGTTCAATTTACGTCGCTGATATTTCAGATAGCGTATTGGGCTAAGCGGCATCTTAAAGCGTGTGTAATGGCGAGTAAAATGCACTATTAAACTTCTATGATAGGGCAAACAGAGACCGGATTAGATCATTTTATATTTTGGTTAATATAAGAATTCAGCGAAATTCTATCACATTTGTTCAATTTACGTCGCTCCAATTTCAGATAGCGTATTGGGCTAAGCGGCATCTCAAAGCGCATGAAATGACGAGTGAAATGCACTGTTAAGCTTCTAGGGTGGGGCGAACAGAGACCCGATTAGAGCATTTTACATTAAGGTAAATATAAGAATTCACGGATATTCTATCACATTAGTTCAATTTACGTGGCTCCTATTTCAGATAGCGTACTGGGCTAGGCGGCATGTAAAAGCGCATGAAATGGGGAGTATAATGCACTATTAAACTTCTAGGATAACGCAAACAGAGACCCGATTAGATCATTTTACATTAAGGATAATATAAGAATTCAGGGAAATTCTATCACATTTGTTCAATTTACGTCGCTCCTATTTCAGATAGCGTATTGGGCTAAGCGGCATCTCAAAGCGCATGAAATGTGGAGTGAAATGCACTATTAAACTTCTAGGGTAGGGCGAACAGAGACCCGATTAGATCATTTTACATTAAGGTTAATGTAAGTGTAGCAGCTACGGCACTGCTACCACATCCCTGCCGTGAAAGATCGAGATATTACCCTCGCTAACTTTCTTTTCTTTAAATGCTTACGGTCTATCTTTCTTTAAAAGTGTACGAACACAGGCGCGTCGTAGACCGGCAACGGACGACGGTTGCCGATTGCGCGACGAGTTTTTCTGTTGTTTTCTGACCGCGCGCCGCGGTCACCATACGAGAACACGAGGCAGAACCTCTTACGACTCACCACGTGTACGACCGTGCGACGCAGACAATACCTGTTCTTATTCTGTTATATTAATTGTAAATAAATTGAGCGTGTAACGCAAATCGGAGTTATCCATTACGCACACATTCACCTCAATTATTGGTGACCCCGACGTGATCGCGACGTGATCGTGAAGTGATTGTGATCGTGATCGTGATCGTGACAAGACAATTTTTTTTTTTCTCTTCTCTCCATCGACTGTATTTTTTTTAAAGACTTCCGTGAACTTTTTATACAATAGTGTAATTCGCGCAGAACTGCTAAAAGTGTAAGTGATCTCTCCGCTGAAGCAGCAATACAGCCATGAACATGGATATCCCTGCCAAGGCCTCCACGAGCAGAGCGTCGATAGAAAGAGTCGCCGTTCGTATACCGGATTTTTGTCCTAGCGATCCGGAAATGTGGTTCAGCATGGTGGAAAGGAGTTTCGAGGTATCCGGAGTGACCACCGACAGCACCAGGTTCGGGTATATCCTGAGTGCCCTGGATCCACGTTACGCCACAGAGGTTCGAGACATAATAAAGAACCCGCCAGCGACCGGTCAGTATGAAAAACTAAAAACCGAGCTGATCCGACGTTTGAGCGTGTCTCAAGAGCAGAAGACGCGACGCCTCCTGGAGCATGAGGAAATCGGCGATCGGAAACCTTCGCAATTTTTGAGGCATCTGCGCAGCCTAGCCGGGACGCAAGTATCAGACGCCTTATTGCGAACCCTTTGGCTAGGGAGGTTACCGACGAGCACGCAGGTAATTTTAGCCACGCAGAAGGACACGGAACTGGACAAAGTGGCCGAGCTGGCGGACGCTATCACCGATGCCAGGCCTCATCGCCATCAAATTGCCGAAGCGTCACCCCCGGCGCCGCAGGAAATCGACGCAGGTAGGTCCCTCGAGGCTTTATTGCAACTGAAAATGTCGCAGCTCGCTCTGTCGCTACGAGAAGAAATAGCGGCGCTTCGTCAAGAAATGACGAGCGATCGTACCTCGCGGAGAGATAGGGAGCCTCGATCCCGTTCACGTCCTCGGAGCCGTTCCGGATCTCGATCGAGGAAGCGCACACATGGCAAGGATGGAATATGCTGGTACCACTGGAGTTTCGGTACCGACGCAAGGGACTGCATTAAGCCGTGCACCTTCCAGGCGGGAAACATTCCGGGCAGTCGTTAACGACGGCTAGCGACCCCAGCCCGACTTTACGCCGTCTCTTCGTCATCGATCACGACACGAAGACGCAATTTTTGGTCGACACAGGCGCCGACCTCTGTGTCTTTCCACGAGCAATGATCCGAGGACGGCGCGAAAAATCATCCTACGAGCTTTCCGCAGCAAATGGCACCACCATCGCAACGTACGGGACTACGACTTTAACTCTCAATTTAGGGTTACGTCGGGTTTTCACATGGAGATTCGTAATCGCCGACGTCTCCAGGCCCATAATCGGGGTCGATTTCCTCGCTCACTTCGGACTAATGGTAGACGTTCGCAATCGCCGTCTCTTAGATCAAGTGACGTCTCTCTCGACACGAGGAATGCCTGCCCGCGAAGCCGTCCCGAGCATCAAAACAGTCTTCGGGGAATCCGCTTATCATGTTCTACTCCAGCGATTTCCCGAAATTACGAAACCGGAAGGAACACCTTCCGAACCAAAACACAGCACGATGCACCACATTCGTACTGCACCAGGTCCACCTGTTACCTGCAAACCACGGCGTCTTGCACCAGGTAGGCTACAGGCAGCCAAAAAGGAATTTGAAACCATGTCGCGATTAGGAACAACCCGACCGTCGGAGAGTAGCTGGTCGTCACCTTTGCACATGGTACCCAAAAAAGGAAGTGACGAATGGAGACCATGTGGCGATTATCGTGCTCTCAACGCCAGGACCTTGCCGGACCGATATCCCGTCAGGCATATTGAAGATTTTACACAAACTTTGCGGGGTAAGAAAATTTTTTCTACCATTGATCTCGTTCGAGCTTACAACCAAATCCCCGTTGCACCCGAAGATATTCCGAAGACAGCTATTACCACTCCTTTCGGATTATTCGAATTTCCGTTCATGTCGTTTGGGTTACGCAACGCGGCTCAAACCTTTCAGCGCTTTATCGATGAAGCGTTGCGAGGTTTGAACTTTTGTTTCGCATACATTGACGACATACTGGTGGCTTCAACATCCGAAGAGGAACACCTTCAACACCTCAAGATAGTTTTTGAACGGCTAAAACAATACGGTATCGTGATAAATACGGCAAAATGTATCTTCGGAAGGACGGAGTTAAAATTTTTAGGCTACCTGGTGTCGGAATCAGGCACCCGACCATCCACCGAAAAGGTTGAGGCCATTTTAAAGTATCCACGGCCGACCACAGCGAAACAATTACGGCAGTTTTTAGGTATGGTAAATTTTTATAGACGTTTCATACCTAAAGCCGCACAGGTACATGCACCTCTGAACGACATGCTGGCGGACAATATAAAAGGCAGCGCACCTGTAAATTGGACACCAGACGCCACCGCAGCATTTGAAGACTCTAAAAAGGCGTTAGTAGAGGCTACTCTACTAACACACCCTGAAATCGACGCACCATTGGCCATCATATGCGACGCCTCGAATTCTGCTGTTGGCGCCGCGCTTCAACAACGCATCGGTGATAATTGGGAACCACTGGGTTTCTTTTCAAAAAAACTCAGCTCAACGGAACAGAAATACGCTACATACGACAGAGAATTACTCGCTATCTACCTCGCAGTCAAATATTTCCGTCATATGATCGAGGGAAGAACTTTCACTATCTTCACAGACCATAAACCAATCATTTACGCTTTCCAACAGAAACCAGAAAAATTCACCCCAAGACAATTTCGATATCTCAGCTTCATTAGTGAATTCTCAACGGACATCCGCCACGTAGCAGGTCGAGATAACGTTGTCGCCGATGCGTTGTCAAGAGTGGACGAAATCGAAGAGACTTTGGATTTTGAAATGCTGGCCAAATCGCAAGAAGAAGACGAGGAATTACTGACGTACTTACAAGGCAACACCGGTTTGAATTTAAAACGCATATCCATTCCGGGAAGTACACAACAAATTTACTGCGACATATCTACAGACACCGTTCGCCCTTTCCTCACAAAATCGTTTCGTCAAACTGCATTCAACGCACTACACAAAATATCGCATCCAGGAATCAACGCCACTGTCAAACTGATCACGCAAAGGTACGTTTGGCCATCGATCAAAACAGACTGCAGAAGATGGGCCCGGAACTGTATCCAATGTCAACGCTCCAAGATCACCAGGCACGTATCAGCACCCCTCGGTTCTTTTTCGCGACCATCGGCGAGGTTCGAACATGTTCATTTGGACATTGTCATCCTACCGGTCTCCGAAGGATACAGATATTGCCTTACCTGCGTGGATCGCTTTACGCGCTGGCCTGAAGCAATACCTCTCCGCGACCAGGAAGCAGCCACAGTAGCTCGAGCCTTTTACGAGGGGTGGATTGTTCGGTTTGGAACGCCGCTAAGGATCACCACGGACCAAGGTAGACAGTTTGAGTCCAATCTTTTTAAACAATTAAGTTTGTTAACAGGTAGCAGACATCTAAGAACTACGGCATATCACCCGGCGGCTAATGGGATGGTGGAAAGGTTCCACCGTCAGTTAAAGGCAGCCATACGTTGCCATGAAAATCAACGTTGGACAGAGATTCTTCCCACCACGTTGCTGGGTATTCGTTCAGCCTGGAGGGAAGATTTAAAAGCAACGACAGCAGAGTTGGTGTACGGCGAACCATTGCGACTTCCTGGAGAATTCTTGTCTCCGCGTCCAGGTGAAGCTGACACTGACGCAACTTCATTTGTAAAGGAACTGCGACAACATTTCCAGGATCTGAGCCCAGTCGCAGGTTCTCACCATGGGTCACGGCGGACCTTCGTGTACAAAGACCTTGCCAGTTCCGAGCATGTTTTCGTACGACACGACGCATCGAAAGGCATTCTACAACAACCTTATGATGGACCATATCGTGTCATTAGCCGCGGACATAAAACCTTTCTAATAGACCGTCAAGGAAAACATGTCACAATTTCAATCGAGAGGTTAAAACCCGCGTATATTGTAAGTGATCATTTAACACATAAAAATTGTAATAATTCCGACACAGAACCAAATGTATCTCGCGATATTGTAACACCACAATTTACCACCCGCGCAGGTAGGCGAGTACGATTTCTCGACAGATTTCAAGCTGGATTTTCGTGATTAGGTAAATCACTGGCAGGGGGGTGATGTAGCAGCTACGGCACTGCTACCACATCCCTGCCGTGAAAGATCGAGATATTACCCTCGCTAACTTTCTTTTCTTTAAATGCTTACGGTCTATCTTTCTTTAAAAGTGTACGAACACAGGCGCGTCGTAGACCGGCAACGGACGACGGTTGCCGATTGCGCGACGAGTTTTTCTGTTGTTTTCTGACCGCGCGCCGCGGTCACCATACGAGAACACGAGGCAGAACCTCTTACGACTCACCACGTGTACGACCGTGCGACGCAGACAATACCTGTTCTTATTCTGTTATATTAATTGTAAATAAATTGAGCGTGTAACGCAAATCGGAGTTATCCATTACGCACACATTCACCTCATAAGAATTCAGGGAAATTCTATCACATTTGTTCAATTTACGTCGCTACTATTTCAGATAGCGTATTGGGCTACGCGGCATCTCAAAGGGCATGAAATGGCGAATAAAATGCACTATTAAACTTCTCGGCTAGGGCGAACAGAGACCCGATCAGATCATTTTACATTATGGTTAATAAAAGAATTCAGCGAAATTCTACCACATTTGTTCAACTTACGTCGCTCCTATTTGAGATAGCGTATTGGGCTAAGCGGCATCTCAAAGCGCATGAAATGGCGAGTAAAATGCACTATTAGATTTCTATGGTAGGGTGTACAGAGACCCGATTAGATCATTTTATATTATGGTTAATTTAAGAATTCAGCAAAATTCTATCACATTTGTTCAATTTACGTCGCTCCTATTTCAGATACCGTACTGGGCTCGGCGGCATCTTAAAGCGCGTGGCATGGCGAGTGAAATGCACTATTAGACTTCTATGGTAGGGCGAACAGAGACCCGATTAGATCATTTTATATTATGGTTAATTTAAGAATTCAGCGAAATTCTATCACATTTGTTCAATTTACGTCGCTCCTATTTCAGATAGCGTATTGGGCTAAGCGGCATCTCAAAGAGCATGAAATGGCGAGTAAATTGCAGTATTAAACTTCTAGGATAAGGCAAACAGAGACCCGATTAGATCATTTTACATTAAGGTTAATATAAGAATCCAGGGAAATTCTATCACATTTGTTCAACTTACGTCGCTCCTATTCCAGATAGTGTATTGGGCTATGCGGCACCTTAAAGCACATGAAATGGCGAGTAAAATGCACTATTAAACTTCTATGATAGGGCAAACAGAGACCCGATTATATCATTTTATATTACGGTTAATATAAGAATTCAGCGTAATTCTATCACATTTGTTCAACTTACGTCGCTCCTATTTCAGGTAGCGTACTGGGCTAGGGGGCATCTTAAAGCGCGTGGAATGGCGAATAAAATGCACTACTAAACTTCTATGATACGGCAATCAGAGACCCGATTAGATCATTTTATATTTTGTTTAATATAAGATTTCAGGGAAATTCTATCGCATTTGTTCAATTTACGTCGCTCCTATTTCAGATAGCGTATTGGGCTAAGCGGCATCTCAAAGCGCATGAAATGGAGAATAAAATGCACTATTAAACTTCTAGGCTAGGGAGAACAGAGACCCGATTAGATCATTTTACATTATGGTTCATAAAAGAATTCAGCGAAATTCTATCACATTTTTTCAACTTACGTCGCTACTATTTCAGATAGCGTATTGGGCTAAGCGGCAGCCCAAGCGCATGAAATGGCGAGTAAAATGCAATATTAAGCTTCTAGGGTAGGGCAAACAGATACCCGATTAGATCATTTTATATTATGGTTAATTTAAGAATTCAGCGAAATTCTATCACATTTGTTCAATTTACGTCGCTCCTATTTCAGATAGCGTATTGGGCTAAGCGGCATCTCAAAGCGCATGAAATGGCGAGTAAAATGCACTATCAAACTTCTAGGATAAGGCAAACAGAGACCCGATTAGATCATTTTATATTATGGTTAATTTAAGAATTCAGCGAAATTCTATCACATTTGTTCAATTTACGTCGCTCCTATTTCAGATAGCGAATTGGGCCAAGCGGCATCTCAAAGCGCATGGAATGGCGAATAAAATGCACTATTAAACTTCTAGGGTAGGGCAAACAGAGACCCGATTAGAACATTTTATATTACGGTTAATATAAGAATTCAGCGAAGTTCTATCACATTTGTTCAATTTACGTCGCTCCTATTTCAGATAGCGTATTGGGCTAAGCGGCATCTCAAAGCGCATGAAATGGCGAGTAAAATGCACTATCAAACTTCTAGGATAAGGCAAACAGAGACCCGATTAGATCATTTTATATTATGGTTAATTTAAGAATTCAGCGAAATTCTATCACATTTGTTCAATTTACGTCGCTCCTATTTCAGATAGCGAATTGGGCCAAGCGGCATCTCAAAGCGCATGGAATGGCGAATAAAATGCACTATTAAACTTCTAGGGTAGGGCAAACAGAGACCCGATTAGAACATTTTATATTACGGTTAATATAAGAATTCGGCGTAATTCTATCACATTTGTTCAATTTACGTCGCTGCTATTCCAGATAGCTTATTGTGCTTAGCGGCATCTCAAAGCGCATGAAATGACGAGTGAAATGCACTATTATACTTCTAGGATAAGGCAAACAGAGACCCGATTAGATCATTTTATATTTTGGTTAATATAAGAATTCAGCGAAATTCTATCACATTTGTTCAATTTACGTCTCTCATATTTCAGATAGCGAACTGGGCTATGCGGCATCTTAAAGCGCGCGGAATGGCGAGTAAAATGCACTATTAAACTTCTATGCAAGGGCAATCAGAGACCCGATTAGATCATTTTATATTTTGGTTAATATAAGAATTCAGTGAAATTCTATCACATTTGTTCAATTTACGTCGCTCCTATTTCAGATAGCGTATTGGGCAAAGCGGCACCTCAAAGCGTATGAAATGGCGAATAAAATGCACTATTAAAGTTCTAGGCTAGGGCGAACACAGATCCGATTAGATCATTTTACATTATGGTTAATAAAAGAGTTCAGCGAAATTCTATCACATTTGTTCAACTTATATCGCTCCTATTTCAGATAGCGTATTAGGCTAAGCGGCATCTCAAAGCGCATGAAATGACGAGTAAAATGCACTATTAAAGTTCTAGGGTAGGGCAAACAGAGACCCGATTAGATCATTTTATATTATGGTTAATTTAAGAATTGAGCGAAATTCTATAACATTCGTTCAATTTAGGTCGCTCCAATTTCAGATAGCGTATTGGGCAAAGCGGCATCTCAAAGCGCATGAAATGACGAGTAAAATGCACTATTAAACTTCTAGGGTAGGGCAAGCAGGGACTCGATTAGATCATTTTATATTATGGTTAATTTAAGAATTCAGCGAAATTCTATCACATTTGTTCAATTTACGTCGCTCCTATTTCAGATACCGTATTGGGCTAACCGGCATCTGAAGGCGCATGAAATGGCGAGTAAAATGCACTATTAAACTTCTAGGGTAGGGCAAACAGAGACCCGATTAAATCATTTTATATTATGGTTAATTTAAGATGTCAGCAAAATTTTATCACATTTGTTCAATTTACGTCGCTCCTATTTCAGATAGCGTATTGGGCTAGGCGGCATATTAAAGCGCGTGGAATGGAGAATAAAATGCACTATTAAACTTCTAGGCTAGGGAGAACAGAGACCCGATTAGATCATTTTACATTATGGTTCATAAAAGAATTCAGCGAAATTCTATCACATTTTTTCAACTTAAGTCGCTCCTATTTCAGATAGCGTATTGGGCTAAGCGGCAGCTCAAAGCGCATGAAATGGCGAGTAAAATGCAATATTAAGCTTCTAGGGTAGGGCAAACAGATACCCGATTAGATCATTTTATATTATGGTTAATTTAAGAATTCAGCAAAATTCTATCAGATTTGTTCAATTTACGTCGCTCCAATTTCAGATAGCGTATTGGGCTAAGCGGCATCTCAAAGCGCATGAAATGGCGAGTAAAATGCACTGTTAAACTTCTAGGGTAGGGCAAGCAGAGACCCGATTACATCATCTAATATTATGGTTAATTTAAGAATTCAGCAAAATTCTATCACATTTGTTCAATTTACGTCGCTCCTATTTCAGATAGCGTATTGGGCTAAGCGGCATCTCAAAGCGCATGAAATGGCGAGTGAAATGCACTATTAGACTTCTATGGTAGGGCGAACAGAGAGCCGATTAGATCATTTTACATTAAGGTTAATATAAGTATTCACAGAAATTCTATCACATTTGTTCAATTTACGTCGCTCCTATTTCAGATAGCGTATTGGGCTATGCGGCATCTCAAAGCGTATGAAATCGCGAGTAAAATGCACTGTTAAACTTCTAGGGTAGGGCAAACAGAGACCCGATTAGATCATTTTATATTACGGTTAATATAAGAATTCAGCGAAGTTCTATCACATTTGTTCAATTTACGTCGCTCCTATTTCAGATAGCGTATTGGGCTAAGCGGCATCTCAAAGCGCATGAAATGGCGAGTAAAATGCACTATTAAACTTCTAGGGTAGGGCAATCAGAGACCCGATTAAAACATTTTATATTTTGGTTAATAAATGAATTCATCGAAATTCTATCACATTTGTTCAATTTACGTCGCTCCTATTTCAGATAGCGTATTGGGCTAAGCTGCATCTCAAAGCGCAAGAAATGGCTCGTACAATGCACTATTCAACTTCTAGGGTAGGGCAAACAGAGACCGGATTAGATCATTTTATATTTTGGTTAATGTAAGAATTCAGCGAAATTCTATCACATTTGTTCAATTTACGTCGCTCCTATTTCAGATAGCGTATTGGGCTAAGAGGCATCTCAAAGCGCATGAAATGGCGAGTGAAATGCACTATTAAACTTCTAGGATAAGGCAAACAGAGACCCGATTAGATCATTTTATATTACTGTTAATATAAGAAATCAGCGTAATTCTGTCACATTCGTTCAACTTACGTAGCTCCTATTTCAGATAGCGTACTGGGCTAGGCGGCATCTTAAAGCGCGTGGAATGGCGAGTAAACTTCACTATTAAACTTCTATGATAGGGCAATCAGAGACCCGATTAGATCATTTTATATTTTGGTTAATATAAGAATTCAGCGAAATTCTATCACATTTGTTCAATTTACGTCGCTCCTATTTCAGATAGCTTATTGGGCTAAGAGGCATCGCAAAGCGCATGAATTGAAGAGCAAAATGCACTATTAAACTTCTAGGATAAGGCAAACAGAGACCCGATTAGATCATTTTATATTACGGTTAATATAAGAATTCAGCGTGATTCTGTGACATTTGTTCAACTTACGTAGCTCCTATTTCAGATAGCGTACTGGGCTAGGCGGCAACTTAAAGCGCGTGGAATGGTGAGTAAAATGCACTATTAAACTTCTAGGGTAGGGCAATCAGAGACCCGATTAGATCATTTTATATTATGGTTAATATAAGAATTCAGCGAAGTTCTATCACATTTGTTTAATTTACGTCGCTCCTATTTCAGATAGCGTATTGGGCTAGGCGGCATCTCAAAGCGCATGAAATGTCGAGTAAAATGCACTATTAAACTTCTAGGGTAGGGCAATCAGAGACCCGATTAAATCATTTTATATTTTGGTTAATATAAGAATTCAGCGAAATTCTATCACATTTGTTCAATTTACATCGCTCCTATTTCAGATAGCGTACTGGGCTAAGCGGCATCTCAAAGCGCATGAAATGGCGAGTAAAATGCACTATTAAACTTCTAGGATAAGGCAAACAGAGACCCGATTAGATCATTTTATATTACGGTTAATATAAGAATTCAGCGTAATTCTGTGACATTTGTTCAACTTACGTAGCTCCTATTTCAGATAGCGTGTTGGGCTAGGCGGCAACTTAAAGCGCGTGGAATGACGAGTAAAATGCACTGTTAAACTTCTATGATAGGGCAATCAGAGACCCGATTAGATCATTTTATATTTTGGTTAATATAAGAATTCAGCGAAATTCTATCACATTTGTTCAATTTACGTCGCTCCTATTTCAGATAGCTTATTGGGCTAAGCGGCATCGCAAAGCGCATGAATTGACGAGTAAAATGCACTATTAAACTTCTAGGATAAGGAAAACAGAGACCCGATTAGATCATTTTATATTACGGTTAATATAAGAATTCACTGTAATTCTGTGACATTTGTTCAACTTACGTAGCTCCTATTTCAGATAGCGTACTGGGCTAGGCGGCAACTGAAAGCGCGTGGAATGGTGAGTAAAATGCACTATTAAACTGCTAGGGTAGGGCAATCAGAGACCCGATTAGATCATTTTATATTATGGTTAATATAAGAATTCAGCGAAGTTCTATCACATTTGTTTAATTTACGTCGATCCTATTTCAGATAGCGTATTGGGCTAAGCGGCATCTCAAAGCGCATGAAATGGCGAGTAAAATGCACTATTAAACTTCTAGGGTAGGGCAATCAGAGAACCGATTAGATCATTTTATATTTTGGTTAATATAAGAATTCAGCGAAATTCTATCACATTTGTTCAATTTACGTCGCTCCTATTTCAGATAGCGTATTGGGCTAAGCGGCATCTCAAAGCGCACGAAAGGGCGAGTAAAATGCACTATTAAACTTCTAGGGTGGGGCAATCAGAGACCCGATAAGATCATTTTATATTACGGTTAATATAAGAATTCAGCGAAGTTCTATCACATTTGTTCAATTTACGTCGCTCCTATTTCAGATAGCTTATTGGGCTAAGCGGCATCTCAAAGCGCATGAAATGACGAGTGAAATGCACTATTAAAATTCTATGATAGGGCAATCAGAGACCCGATTAGATCATTTTATATTACGGTTAACATAAGAATTCAGCGTAATTCTGTGACATTTGTTCAACTTACGTAGCTCCTATTTCAGATAGCGTACTGGGCTAGGCGGCAACTTAAAGCGCGTGGAATGGCGAGTAAAATGCACTATGAAACTTCTATGATAGGGCAATCAGAGACCCGATTAGATCATTTCATATTTTGGTTAATATAAGAATCCAGCGAAATTCTATCACATTTGTTCAATTTACGTCGCTCCTATTTCAGATAGCGACTTTTGCTAAGTGGCATCTCAAAGCGCAAGAACTGGCGAGTAAAATGCACTATTAAACTTCTAGGGTAGGGCAAACAGAGACCCCATTAGATCATTTCATATTATGGTTAATTTAAGAATTCAGCGAAATTCTATCACATTTGTTCAATTTACGTCGCTCCTATTTCAGATAGTTTATAGGGCTTAGCGGCATCTCAAAGCGCATGAAATGGCAAGTAAAATTCACTATTAAACTTCTAGGCTAGGGCGAACAGAGACCCGATTAGATCATTTTACATTTTGGTTAATAAAAGAATTCAGCGAAATTCTATCACATTTGTTCAATTTACGTCGCTCCTATTTCAGATAGCGTATTGGGCTAAGCGGCATCTCAAAGCGCATGAAATGACGAGTGAAATGCACTGTTAAGCTTCTAGGGTGGGGCGAACAGAGACCCGATTAGAGCATTTTACATTAAGGTAAATATAAGAATTCACGGATATTCTATCACATTTGTTCAATTTACGTCGCTCCTATTTCAGATAGCGTACTGGGCTAGGCGGCATGTAAAAGCGCATGAAATGGCGAGTATAATGCACTATTAAACTTCTAGGATAACGCAAACAGAGACCCGATTAGATCATTTTACATTAAGGATGATATAAGAATTCAGGGAAATTCTATCACATTTGATCAATTTACGTCGCTCCTATTTCAGATAGCGTATTGGGCTAAGCGGCATCTCAAAGCGCATGAAATTACGAGTGAAATGCACTACTAAACTTCTAGGGTAGGACAAACAGAGACCCGATTAAATCATTTTATATTACGGTTAATATAAGAATTAAGCGTAATTCTATCACATTTGTTCAATTTACGTCACTCCTATTTCAGATAGCCTACTGGGCTAGCCGCCATCTTAGAGCGCGTGGAATAGCGAGTAAAATGCACTATTAGCCTTCTATGATAGGGCAATCAGAGAACCGATTAGATCATTTTATATTTTGGTTAATATAAGAATTCGGCGAAATCCTATCACATTTGTTCAATTTACGTCGCTCCTATTTCAGATAGCGAATTGGGCCAAGCGGCATCTCAAAACGCATGGAATGGCGAATAAAATGCACTATTAAACTTCTAGGGTAGGGCAAACAGAGACCCGATTAGATCATTTTATATTATGGTTAATTTAAGAATTCAGCAAAATTCTATCACATTTGTTCAATTTACGTCGCTCCTATTTCAGATAGCGTACTGGGCGAGGCGGCATCTTAAAGCGCGTGGAATGGCGAGTAAAATGCACTATTAGCCTTCTATGATAGGGCAATCAGAGACCCGATTAGATCATTTTATATTAATGTTAATATAAGAATTAAGCGTAATTCTATCACATTTGTTCAATTTACGTCGCTCCTATTTCGGATAGCGTACTGGACTAAGCGGCATCTTAAAGCGCATGAAATAAGGAGTAAAATGCACTATTAAAGTTCTAGGGTAGGGCAAACAGAGACCCGACTAGATCATTTTATATTATGGTTAATTTAAGAATTCAGCGAAATACTATCACATTCGTTCAATTTACGTCGCTCCTATTTCAGATAGCGTATTGGGCTAAGCGGCATCTCAAAGCGCATGAAATGAGGAGTAAAATGCACTATTAAAGTTCTAGGGTAGGGCAAACAGAGACCCGACTAGATCATTTTATATTATGGTTAATTTAAGAATTCAGCGAAATACTATCACATTCGTTCAATTTACGTCGCTCCTATTTCAGATAGCGTACTGGGCTAGGCGTCAGCTTAAAGCGCGTGGAATGGCGAGTAAAATGCACTATTAAACTTCTATGATAGGGCAATCAGAGACCCGATTAGATCATTTTATATTTTGGTTAATATAAGAATTCAGCGAAATTCTATCACATTTGTTCAATTTACGTCGCTCACGTTTCATATAGCGTATTGGGCTAAGCGGCATCTCAAAGCGCATGAAATGGCGAGTAAAATGCACTATTAAACTTCTAGGGTAGGGCAAACAGAGACCCGATTAGATCATTTTATATTATGGTTAATTTAATCATTCAGCAAAATTCTATCACTTTTGTTCAATTTACGTCGTTCGTATTTCAGATAGCGTACTGGGCTAGGCGGCATATTAAAGCGCGTGGAATGGCGAGTAAAATGCACTATTAAGCTTCTATGATAGGGCAATAAGAGACCCGATTAGATCATTTTATATTTTGGTTAATATAAGAATTCAGCGAAATTCCATCACATTTATTCAATTTACGTCGCTCCTATTTCAGATAGCTTATTGAGCTAAGCGGCATCTCAAAGCGCATGAAATGTGGAGTGAAATGCACTATTAAACTTCTAGGGTAGGGCGAACAGAGACCCGATTAGATCATTTTACATTAAGGTTAATGTAAGAATTCAGGGAAATTCTATCACATTTGTTCAATTTACGTCGCTCCTATTTCAGATAGCGTACTGGGCGAGGCGGCATCTTAAAGCGCGTGGAATGGCGAGTAAAATGCACTATTAGCCTTCTATGATAGGGCAATCAGAGACCCGATTAGATCATTTTATATTAATGTTAATATAAGATTTAAGCGTAATTCTATCACATTTGTTCAATTTACGTCGCTCCTATTTCGGATAGCGTACTGGACTAAGCGGCATCTTAAAGCGCATGAAATAAGGAGTAAAATGCACTATTAAAGTTCTAGGGTAGGGCAAACAGAGACCCGACTAGATCATTTTATATTATGGTTAATTTAAGAATTCAGCGAAATACTATCACATTCGTTCAATTTACGTCGCTCCTATTTCAGATAGCGTATTGGGCTAAGCGGCATCTCAAAGCGCATGAAATGAGGAGTAAAATGCACTATTAAAGTTCTAGGGTAGGGCAAACAGAGACCCGACTAGATCATTTTATATTATGGTTAATTTAAGAATTCAGCGAAATACTATCACATTCGTTCAATTTACGTCGCTCCTATTTCAGATAGCGTACTGGGCTAGGCGTCAGCTTAAAGCGCGTGGAATGGCGAGTAAAATGCACTATTAAACTTCTATGATAGGGCAATCAGAGACCCGATTAGATCATTTTATATTTTGGTTAATATAAGAATTCAGCGAAATTCTATCACATTTGTTCAATTTACGTCGCTCACGTTTCATATAGCGTATTGGGCTAAGCGGCATCTCAAAGCGCATGAAATGGCGAGTAAAATGCACTATTAAACTTCTAGGGTAGGGCAAACAGAGACCCGATTAGATCATTTTATATTATGGTTAATTTAATCATTCAGCAAAATTCTATCACTTTTGTTCAATTTACGTCGTTCGTATTTCAGATAGCGTACTGGGCTAGGCGGCATATTAAAGCGCGTGGAATGGCGAGTAAAATGCACAATTAAGCTTCTATGATAGGGCAATAAGAGACCCGATTAGATCATTTTATATTTTGGTTAATATAAGAATTCAGCGAAATTCCATCACATTTATTCAATTTACGTCGCTCCTATTTCAGATAGCTTATTGAGCTAAGCGGCATCTCAAAGCGCATGAAATGTGGAGTGAAATGCACTATTAAACTTCTAGGGTAGGGCGAACAGAGACCCGATTAGATCATTTTACATTAAGGTTAATGTAAGAATTCAGGGAAATTCTATCACATTTGTTCAATTTACGTCGCTACTATTTCAGATAGCGTATTGGGCTAAGCGGCATCTCAAAGCGCATGAAATGGCGAGTAAAATGCACTATCAAACTTCTAGGATAAGGCAAACAGAGACCCGATTAGATCATTTTATATTATGGTTAATTTAAGAATTCAGCGAAATTCTATCACATTTGTTCAATTTACGTCGCTCCTATTTCAGATAGCGAATTGGGCCAAGCGGCATCTCAAAGCGCATGGAATGGCGAATAAAATGCACTATTAAACTTCTAGGGTAGGGCAAACAGAGACCCGGTTAGAACATTTTATATTACGGTTAATATAAGAATTCGGCGTAATTCTATCACATTTGTTCAATTTACGTCGCTGCTATTCCAGATAGCTTATTGTGCTTAGCGGCATCTCAAAGCGCATGAAATGACGAGTGAAATGCACTATTATACTTCTAGGATAAGGCAAACAGAGACCCGATTAGATCATTTTATATTTTGGTTAATATAAGAATTCAGCGAAATTCTATCACATTTGTTCAATTTACGTCTCTCATATTTCAGATAGCGAACTGGGCTATGCGGCATCTTAAAGCGCGCGGAATGGCGAGTAAAATGCACTATTAAACTTCTATGCAAGGGCAATCAGAGACCCGATTAGATCATTTTATATTTTGGTTAATATAAGAATTCAGTGAAATTCTATCACATTTGTTCAATTTACGTCGCTCCTATTTCAGATAGCGTATTGGGCAAAGCGGCACCTCAAAGCGTATGAAATGGCGAATAAAATGCACTATTAAAGTTCTAGGCTAGGGCGAACACAGATCCGATTAGATCATTTTACATTATGGTTAATAAAAGAGTTCAGCGAAATTCTATCACATTTGTTCAACTTATATCGCTCCTATTTCAGATAGCGTATTAGGCTAAGCGGCATCTCAAAGCGCATGAAATGACGAGTAAAATGCACTATTAAAGTTCTAGGGTAGGGCAAACAGAGACCCGATTA
Source organism: Macropis europaea (assembly GCA_916610135.2). Lineage (NCBI taxonomy): Eukaryota > Metazoa > Arthropoda > Insecta > Hymenoptera > Melittidae > Macropis > Macropis europaea. The sequence continues at coordinate 109,858 of CAKAJE020000118.1, read as the reverse complement.
GATCATTTTATATTATGGTTAATTTAAGAATTGAGCGAAATTCTATAACATTCGTTCAATTTAGGTCGCTCCAATTTCAGATAGCGTATTGGGCAAAGCGGCATCTCAAAGCGCATGAAATGACGAGTAAAATGCACTATTAAACTTCTAGGGTAGGGCAAGCAGGGACTCGATTAGATCATTTTATATTATGGTTAATTTAAGAATTCAGCGAAATTCTATCACATTTGTTCAATTTACGTCGCTCCTATTTCAGATACCGTATTGGGCTAACCGGCATCTGAAGGCGCATGAAATGGCGAGTAAAATGCACTATTAAACTTCTAGGGTAGGGCAAACAGAGACCCGATTAAATCATTTTATATTATGGTTAATTTAAGATGTCAGCAAAATTTTATCACATTTGTTCAATTTACGTCGCTCCTATTTCAGATAGCGTATTGGGCTAGGCGGCATATTAAAGCGCGTGGAATGGAGAATAAAATGCACTATTAAACTTCTAGGCTAGGGAGAACAGAGACCCGATTAGATCATTTTACATTATGGTTCATAAAAGAATTCAGCGAAATTCTATCACATTTTTTCAACTTAAGTCGCTCCTATTTCAGATAGCGTATTGGGCTAAGCGGCAGCTCAAAGCGCATGAAATGGCGAGTAAAATGCAATATTAAGCTTCTAGGGTAGGGCAAACAGATACCCGATTAGATCATTTTATATTATGGTTAATTTAAGAATTCAGCAAAATTCTATCAGATTTGTTCAATTTACGTCGCTCCAATTTCAGATAGCGTATTGGGCTAAGCGGCATCTCAAAGCGCATGAAATGGCGAGTAAAATGCACTGTTAAACTTCTAGGGTAGGGCAAGCAGAGACCCGATTACATCATCTAATATTATGGTTAATTTAAGAATTCAGCAAAATTCTATCACATTTGTTCAATTTACGTCGCTCCTATTTCAGATAGCGTATTGGGCTAAGCGGCATCTCAAAGCGCATGAAATGGCGAGTGAAATGCACTATTAGACTTCTATGGTAGGGCGAACAGAGAGCCGATTAGATCATTTTACATTAAGGTTAATATAAGTATTCACAGAAATTCTATCACATTTGTTCAATTTACGTCGCTCCTATTTCAGATAGCGTATTGGGCTATGCGGCATCTCAAAGCGTATGAAATCGCGAGAAAAATGCACTGTTAAACTTCTAGGGTAGGGCAAACAGAGACCCGATTAGATCATTTTATATTACGGTTAATATAAGAATTCAGCGAAGTTCTATCACATTTGTTCAATTTACGTCGCTCCTATTTCAGATAGCGTATTGGGCTAAGCGGCATCTCAAAGCGCATGAAATGGCGAGTAAAATGCACTATTAAACTTCTAGGGTAGGGCAATCAGAGACCCGATTAAAACATTTTATATTTTGGTTAATAAATGAATTCATCGAAATTCTATCACATTTGTTCAATTTACGTCGCTCCTATTTCAGATAGCGTATTGGGCTAAGCTGCATCTCAAAGCGCAAGAAATGGCTCGTACAATGCACTATTCAACTTCTAGGGTAGGGCAAACAGAGACCGGATTAGATCATTTTATATTTTGGTTAATGTAAGAATTCAGCGAAATTCTATCACATTTGTTCAATTTACGTCGCTCCTATTTCAGATAGCGTATTGGGCTAAGAGGCATCTCAAAGCGCATGAAATGGCGAGTGAAATGCACTATTAAACTTCTAGGATAAGGCAAACAGAGACCCGATTAGATCATTTTATATTACTGTTAATATAAGAAATCAGCGTAATTCTGTCACATTCGTTCAACTTACGTAGCTCCTATTTCAGATAGCGTACTGGGCTAGGCGGCATCTTAAAGCGCGTGGAATGGCGAGTAAACTTCACTATTAAACTTCTATGATAGGGCAATCAGAGACCCGATTAGATCATTTTATATTTTGGTTAATATAAGAATTCAGCGAAATTCTATCACATTTGTTCAATTTACGTCGCTCCTATTTCAGATAGCTTATTGGGCTAAGCGGCATCGCAAAGCGCATGAATTGACGAGTAAAATGCACTATTAAACTTCTAGGATAAGGAAAACAGAGACCCGATTAGATCATTTTATATTACGGTTAATATAAGAATTCACTGTAATTCTGTGACATTTGTTCAACTTACGTAGCTCCTATTTCAGATAGCGTACTGGGCTAGGCGGCAACTGAAAGCGCGTGGAATGGTGAGTAAAATGCACTATTAAACTTCTAGGGTAGGGCAATCAGAGACCCGATTAGATCATTTTATATTATGGTTAATATAAGAATTCAGCGAAGTTCTATCACATTTGTTTAATTTACGTCGATCCTATTTCAGATAGCGTATTGGGCTAAGCGGCATCTCAAAGCGCATGAAATGGCGAGTAAAATGCACTATTAAACTTCTAGGGTAGGGCAATCAGAGAACCGATTAGATCATTTTATATTTTGGTTAATATAAGAATTCAGCGAAATTCTATCACATTTGTTCAATTTACGTCGCTCCTATTTCAGATAGCGTATTGGGCTAAGCGGCATCTCAAAGCGCACGAAAGGGCGAGTAAAATGCACTATTAAACTTCTAGGGTGGGGCAATCAGAGACCCGATAAGATCATTTTATATTACGGTTAATATAAGAATTCAGCGAAGTTCTATCACATTTGTTCAATTTACGTCGCTCCTATTTCAGATAGCTTATTGGGCTAAGCGGCATCTCAAAGCGCATGAAATGACGAGTGAAATGCACTATTAAAATTCTATGATAGGGCAATCAGAGACCCGATTAGATCATTTTATATTACGGTTAACATAAGAATTCGGCGTAATTCTGTGACATTTGTTCAACTTACGTAGCTCCTATTTCAGATAGCGTACTGGGCTAGGCGGCAACTTAAAGCGCGTGGAATGGCGAGTAAAATGCACTATGAAACTTCTATGATAGGGCAATCAGAGACCCGATTAGATCATTTCATATTTTGGTTAATATAAGAATCCAGCGAAATTCTATCACATTTGTTCAATTTACGTCGCTCCTATTTCAGATAGCGACTTTTGCTAAGTGGCATCTCAAAGCGCAAGAACTGGCGAGTAAAATGCACTATTAAACTTCTAGGGTAGGGCAAACAGAGACCCCATTAGATCATTTCATATTATGGTTAATTTAAGAATTCAGCGAAATTCTATCACATTTGTTCAATTTACGTCGCTCCTATTTCAGATAGTTTATAGGGCTTAGCGGCATCTCAAAGCGCATGAAATGGCAAGTAAAATGCACTATTAAACTTCTAGGCTAGGGCGAACAGAGACCCGATTAGATCATTTTACATTTTGGTTAATAAAAGAATTCAGCGAAATTCTATCACATTTGTTCAATTTACGTCGCTCCTATTTCAGATAGCGTATTGGGCTAAGCGGCATCTCAAAGCGCATGAAATGACGAGTGAAATGCACTGTTAAGCTTCTAGGGTGGGGCGAACAGAGACCCGATTAGAGCATTTTACATTAAGGTAAATATAAGAATTCACGGATATTCTATCACATTTGTTCAATTTACGTCGCTCCTATTTCAGATAGCGTACTGGGCTAGGCGGCATGTAAAAGCGCATGAAATGGCGAGTATAATGCACTATTAAACTTCTAGGATAACGCAAACAGAGACCCGATTAGATCATTTTACATTAAGGATGATATAAGAATTCAGGGAAATTCTATCACATTTGTTCAATTTACGTCGCTCCTATTTCAGATAGCGTATTGGGCTAAGCGGCATCTCAAAGCGCATGAAATTACGAGTGAAATGCACTACTAAACTTCTAGGGTAGGACAAACAGAGACCCGATTAGATCATTTTATATTACGGTTAATATAAGAATTAAGCGTAATTCTATCACATTTGTTCAATTTACGTCACTCCTATTTCAGATAGCCTACTGGGCTAGCCGCCATCTTAGAGCGCGTGGAATAGCGAGTAAAATGCACTATTAGCCTTCTATGATAGGGCAATCAGAGAACCGATTAGATCATTTTATATTTTGGTTAATATAAGAATTCGGCGAAATCCTATCACATTTGTTCAATTTACGTCGCTCCTATTTCAGATAGCGAATTGGGCCAAGCGGCATCTCAAAACGCATGGAATGGCGAATAAAATGCACTATTAAACTTCTAGGGTAGGGCAAACAGAGACCCGATTAGATCATTTTATATTATGGTTAATTTAAGAATTCAGCAAAATTCTATCACATTTGTTCAATTTACGTCGCTCCTATTTCGGATAGCGTACTGGACTAAGCGGCATCTTAAAGCGCATGAAATAAGGAGTAAAATGCACTATTAAAGTTCTAGGGTAGGGCAAACAGAGACCCGACTAGATCATTTTATATTATGGTTAATTTAAGAATTCAGCGAAATACTATCACATTCGTTCAATTTACGTCGCTCCTATTTCAGATAGCGTATTGGGCTAAGCGGCATCTCAAAGCGCATGAAATGAGGAGTAAAATGCACTATTAAAGTTCTAGGGTAGGGCAAACAGAGACCCGACTAGATCATTTTATATTATGGTTAATTTAAGAATTCAGCGAAATACTATCACATTCGTTCAATTTACGTCGCTCCTATTTCAGATAGCGTACTGGGCTAGGCGTCAGCTTAAAGCGCGTGGAATGGCGAGTAAAATGCACTATTAAACTTCTATGATAGGGCAATCAGAGACCCGATTAGATAATTTTATATTTTGGTTAATATAAGAATTCAGCGAAATTCTATCACATTTGTTCAATTTACGTCGCTCACGTTTCATATAGCGTATTGGGCTAAGCGGCATCTCAAAGCGCATGAAATGGCGAGTAAAATGCACTATTAAACTTCTAGGGTAGGGCAAACAGAGACCCGATTAGATCATTTTATATTATGGTTAATTTAATCATTCAGCAAAATTCTATCACTTTTGTTCAATTTACGTCGTTCGTATTTCAGATAGCGTACTGGGCTAGGCGGCATATTAAAGCGCGTGGAATGGCGAGTAAAATGCACTATTAAGCTTCTATGATAGGGCAATAAGAGACCCGATTAGATCATTTTATATTTTGGTTAATATAAGAATTCAGCGAAATTCCATCACATTTATTCAATTTACGTCGCTCCTATTTCAGATAGCTTATTGAGCTAAGCGGCATCTCAAAGCGCGTGAAATGTGGAGTGAAATGCACTATTAAACTTCTAGGGTAGGGCGAACAGAGACCCGATTAGATCATTTTACATTAAGGTTAATGTAAGAATTCAGGGAAATTCTATCACATTTGTTCAATTTACGTCGCTCCTATTTCAGATAGCGTACTGGGCGAGGCGGCATCTTAAAGCGCGTGGAATGGCGAGTAAAATGCACTATTAGCCTTCTATGATAGGGCAATCAGAGACCCGATTAGATCATTTTATATTAATGTTAATATAAGATTTAAGCGTAATTCTATCACATTTGTTCAATTTACGTCGCTCCTATTTCGGATAGCGTACTGGACTAAGCGGCATCTTAAAGCGCATGAAATAAGGAGTAAAATGCACTATTAAAGTTCTAGGGTAGGGCAAACAGAGACCCGACTAGATCATTTTATATTATGGTTAATTTAAGAATTCAGCGAAATACTATCACATTCGTTCAATTTACGTCGCTCCTATTTCAGATAGCGTATTGGGCTAAGCGGCATCTCAAAGCGCATGAAATGAGGAGTAAAATGCACTATTAAAGTTCTAGGGTAGGGCAAACAGAGACCCGACTAGATCATTTTATATTATGGTTAATTTAAGAATTCAGCGAAATACTATCACATTCGTTCAATTTACGTCGCTCCTATTTCAGATAGCGTACTGGGCTAGGCGTCAGCTTAAAGCGCGTGGAATGGCGAGTAAAATGCACTATTAAACTTCTATGATAGGGCAATCAGAGACCCGATTAGATCATTTTATATTTTGGTTAATATAAGAATTCAGCGAAATTCTATCACATTTGTTCAATTTACGTCGCTCACGTTTCATATAGCGTATTGGGCTAAGCGGCATCTCAAAGCGCATGAAATGGCGAGTAAAATGCACTATTAAACTTCTAGGGTAGGGCAAACAGAGACCCGATTAGATCATTTTATATTATGGTTAATTTAATCATTCAGCAAAATTCTATCACTTTTGTTCAATTTACGTCGTTCGTATTTCAGATAGCGTACTGGGCTAGGCGGCATATTAAAGCGCGTGGAATGGCGAGTAAAATGCACTATTAAGCTTCTATGATAGGGCAATAAGAGACCCGATTAGATCATTTTATATTTTGGTTAATATAAGAATTCAGCGAAATTCCATCACATTTATTCAATTTACGTCGCTCCTATTTCAGATAGCTTATTGAGCTAAGCGGCATCTCAAAGCGCATGAAATGTGGAGTGAAATGCACTATTAAACTTCTAGGGTAGGGCGAACAGAGACCCGATTAGATCATTTTACATTAAGGTTAATGTAAGAATTCAGGGAAATTCTATCACATTTGTTCAATTTACGTCGCTACTATTTCAGATAGCGTATTGGGCTACGCGGCATCTCAAAGGGCATGAAATGGCGAATAAAATGCACTATTAAACTTCTCGGCTAGGGCGAACAGAGACCCGATCAGATCATTTTACATTATGGTTAATAAAAGAATTCAGCGAAATTCTACCACATTTGTTCAACTTACGTCGCTCCTATTTCAGATAGCGTATTGGGCTAAGCGGCATCTCAAAGCGCATGAAATGGCGAGTAAAATGCACTATTAGATTTCTATGGTAGGGTGTACAGAGACCCGATTAGATCATTTTATATTATGGTTAATTTAAGAATTCAGCAAAATTCTATCACATTTGTTCAATTTACGTCGCTCCTATTTCAGATACCGTACTGGGCTCGGCGGCATCTTAAAGCGCGTGGCATGGCGAGTGAAATGCACTATTAGACTTCTATGGTAGGGCGAACAGAGACCCGATTAGATCATTTTATATTATGGTTAATTTAAGAATTCAGCGAAATTCTATCACATTTGTTCAATTTACGTCGCTCCTATTTCAGATAGCGTATTGGGCTAAGCGGCATCTCAAAGAGCATGAAATGGCGAGTAAATTGCAGTATTAAACTTCTAGGATAAGGCAAACAGAGACCCGATTAGATCATTTTACATTAAGGTTAATATAAGAATCCAGGTAAATTCTATCACATTTGTTCAACTTACGTCGCTCCTATTCCAGATAGTGTATTGGGCTATGCGGCACCTTAAAGCACATGAAATGGCGAGTAAAATGCACTATTAAACTTCTATGATAGGGCAAACAGAGACCCGATTATATCATTTTATATTACGGTTAATATAAGAATTCAGCGTAATTCTATCACATTTGTTCAATTTACGTCGCTCCTATTTCATATAGCGTATTGGGCTAAGCGGCATCTCAAAGCGCATGAAATGGAGAATAAAATGCACTATTAAACTTCTAGGCTAGGGAGAACAGAGACCCGATTAGATCATTTTACATTATGGTTCATAAAAGAATTCAGCGAAATTCTATCACATTTTTTCAACTTACGTCGCTCCTATTTCAGATAGCGTATTGGGCTAAGCGGCAGCCCAAGCGCATGAAATGGCGAGTAAAATGCAATATTAAGCTTCTAGGGTAGGGCAAACAGATACCCGATTAGATCATTTTATATTATGGTTAATTTAAGAATTCAGCAAAATTCTATCACATTTGTTCAATTTACGTCGCTCCTATTCCAGATAGCGTATTGGGCTATGCAGCATCTCAAAGCACATGAAATGGCGAGTAAAATGCACTATTAAACTTCTAGGGTAGGTCAAACAGAGACCCGATTAGATCATTTTATATTATGGTTAAATTAAGAATTCAGTGAAATTCTATCACACTTGTTCAATTTACGTCGCTCCTATTTGAGATAGCGTATTGGGCTAAGCGGCATTTCAAAGCGCATGAAATGGCGAGTAAAATGCACAATTAAACTACTAGGGTAGGGCAAACAGAGACCCGATTAGATCATTTTATATTGTGGTTAATTTAAGAATTCAGCAAAATTCTATCACATTTGTTCAATTTACGTCGCTGCTATTCCAGATAGCTTATTGTGCTTAGCGGCATCTCAAAGCGCATGAAATGACGAGTGAAATGCACTATTAAACTTCTAGGATAAGGCAAACAGAGACCCGATTAGATCATTTTATATTTTGGTTAATATAAGGATTCAGCGAAATTCTATCACATTTGTTCAATTTACGTCTCTCATATTTCAGATAGCGAACTGGGCTATGCGGCATCTTAAAGCGCGCGGAATGGCGAGTAAAATGCACTATTAAACTTCTATGCAAGGGCAATCAGAGACCCGATTAGATCATTTTATATTTTGGTTAATATAAGAATTCAGTGAAATTCTATCACATTTGTTCAATTTACGTCGCTCCTATTTCAGATAGCGCATTGGGCAAAGAGGCACCTCAAAGCGTATGAAATGGCGAATAAAATGCACTATTAACGTTCTAGGCTAGGGCGAACACAGATCCGATTAGATCATTTTACATTATGGTTAATAAAAGAGATCAGCGAAATTCTATCACATTTGTTCAACTTATATCGCTCCTATTTCAGATAGCGTATTAGGCTAAGCGGCATCTCAAAGCGCATGAAATGACGAGTAAAATGCACTATTAAAATTCTAGGGTAGGGCAAACAGAGACCCGATTAGATCATTTTATATTATGGTTAATTTAAGAATTGAGCGAAATTCTATAACATTCGTTCAATTTAGGTCGCTCCTATTTCAGATAGCGTATTGGGCAAAGCGGCATCTCAAAGCGAATGAAATGGCGACTAAAATGCACTATTAAACTTCTAGGGTAGGGCAAGCAGAGACTCGATTAGATCATTTTATATTATGGTTAATTTAAGAATTCAGCGAAATTCTATCACATTTGTTCAATTTACGTCGCTCCTATTTCAAATAGCGAACTGGGCTATGCGGCACCTTAAAGCGCTCGGAATGGCGATTAAAATGCACTATTAAACTTCTATGCTAGGGCAATCAGAGACCCGAATAGATCATTTTATATTTTGGTTAATATAAGAATTCAGTGAAATTCTATCACATTCGTTCAACTTATATCGCTCCTATTTCAGATAGCGTATTATGCTAAGCGGCATCTGAAAGCGCATGAAATGACGAGTAAAATGCACTATTAAAGTTCTAGGGTAGGGCAAACAAAGACCCGATTAGATCATTTCATATTATGGTTAATTTAAGAATTGAGCGAAATTCTATCACATTTGTTCAACTTACGTCGCTCCTAATTTAGATAGCGTACTGGGCTAGGCGGCATCCTAAAGCGCGTGGAATGGCGAGTAAAATGCACTGCTAAACTTCTATGATAGGGCAATCAGAGACCCGATTAGATCATTTTACATTTTGTTTAATATAAGATTTCAGGGAAATTATATCACATTTGTTTAATTTACGTCGCTCCTATTTCAGATAGCGAATTGGGCGAAGCGGCATCTCAAAGCGAATGAAATGGCGACTAAAATGCACTATTAAACTTCTAGGGTAGGGCAAGCAGAGACCCGATTAGATCATTTTATAGTATGGTTAATTTAAGAATTCAGCAAAATTCTATCACATTTGTTCAATTTACGTCGCTCCTATTTCGGATAGCGTACTGGGCTAGGCGGCATCCTAAAGCGCGTGGAGTGGCGAGTAAAATGCACTATTAATCTTCTATGATAGGGCAATCAGAGACCCGATTAGATCATTTTATATTTTGGTTAATATAAGAATTCAGCGAAATTCTATGAGATTTGTTCAATTTACGTCGCTCGTATTTCAGATAGCGTATTGGGCTAAGCGGCATCTCAAAGCGCATGAAATGGCGAGGAAAATGCACTATTAAACGTCTAGGGTAGGGCAAACAGAGACCCGATTAGATCATTTTATGTTATGGTTAATTTAAGAATTCAGCAAAATTCTATCACATTTGTTCAATTTACGTCGCTCCTATTCCAGATAGCGTATTGGGCTATGCGGCATCTCAAAGCACATGAAATGGCGAGTAAAATGCCCTGTTAAACTTCTAGGGTAGGTCAAACAGCGACCCGACTAGATCATTTTATATTATGGTTAATTTAAGAATTCAGCAAAATTCTGTCACATTTGTTCAATTTACGTCGCTCCTATTTCAGATAGCGTATTGGGCTAAGCGGCATCTCAAAGCGCATGAAATGGCGAGTAAAATGCACTATTAAACTTCTAGGGTAGGGCAAGCAAAGACCCGATTACATCATCTCATATTATGGTTAATTTAAGAAATCAGCAAAATTCTATCACATTTGTTCAATTTACGTCGCTCCTATTTCAGATAGCGTATTGGGCTAAGCGGCATCTCAAAGCGCCTGAAATGGCGAGTGAAATGCACTATTAGACTTCTATGGTAGGACGAACAGAGACCCGATTAGATCATTTTACATTAAGGTTAATAAAAGAATTCAGGGAAATTCTATCACATTTGAACAATTTACGTCGCTCCTATTCCAGATAGCGTATTGGGCTATGCGGCATCTCAAAGCACATGAAATGGCGAGTAAAATGCATTATTAAACTTCTAGGGTAGGTCAAACAGAGACCCGATTAGATCATTTTATATTATGGTTAATTTAAGAATTCAGCAAAATTCTATCACATTTGTTCCATTTACGTCGCTCCTATTTCAGATAGCGTATTGGGCTAAGCGGCATCTCAAAGCGCATGAAATGGCGAGTAAAATGCACTATTAGACTTCTATGGTAGGGCGAACAGAGACCCGATTAGATCATTTTACATTAAGGTTAATATAAGAATTCAGGGAAATTCTATCACATTTGTTCAATTTACGTCGCTACTATTTCAGATAGCGTATTGGGCTACGCGGCATCTCAAAGGGCATGAAATGGCGAATAAAATGCACTATTAAACTTCTCGGCTAGGGCGAACAGAGACCCGATCAGATCATTTTACATTATGGTTAATAAAAGAATTCAGCGAAATTCTACCACATTTGTTCAACTTACGTCGCTCCTATTTCAGATAGCGTATTGGGCTAAGCGGCATCTCAAAGCGCATGAAATGGCGAGTAAAATGCACTATTAGATTTCTATGGTAGGGTGTACAGAGACCCGATTAGATCATTTTATATTATGGTTAATTTAAGAATTCAGCAAAATTCTATCACATTTGTTCAATTTACGTCGCTCCTATTTCAGATACCGTACTGGGCTCGGCGGCATCTTAAAGCGCGTGGCATGGCGAGTGAAATGCACTATTAGACTTCTATGGTAGGGCGAACAGAGACCCGATTAGATCATTTTATATTATGGTTAATTTAAGAATTCAGCGAAATTCTATCACATTTGTTCAATTTACGTCGCTCCTATTTCAGATAGCGTATTGGGCTAAGCGGCATCTCAAAGAGCATGAAATGGCGAGTAAATTGCAGTATTAAACTTCTAGGATAAGGCAAACAGAGACCCGATTAGATCATTTTACATTAAGGTTAATATAAGAATCCAGGTAAATTCTATCACATTTGTTCAACTTACGTCGCTCCTATTCCAGATAGTGTATTGGGCTATGCGGCACCTTAAAGCACATGAAATGGCGAGTAAAATGCACTATTAAACTTCTATGATAGGGCAAACAGAGACCCGATTATATCATTTTATATTACGGTTAATATAAGAATTCAGCGTAATTCTATCACATTTGTTCAATTTACGTCGCTCCTATTTCAGATAGCGTATTGGGCTAAGCGGCATCTCAAAGCGCATGAAATGGAGAATAAAATGCACTATTAAACTTCTAGGCTAGGGAGAACAGAGACCCGATTAGATCATTTTACATTATGGTTCATAAAAGAATTCAGCGAAATTCTATCACATTTTTTCAACTTACGTCGCTCCTATTTCAGATAGCGTATTGGGCTAAGCGGCAGCCCAAGCGCATGAAATGGCGAGTAAAATGCAATATTAAGCTTCTAGGGTAGGGCAAACAGATACCCGATTAGATCATTTTATATTATGGTTAATTTAAGAATTCAGCAAAATTCTATCACATTTGTTCAATTTACGTCGCTCCTATTCCAGATAGCGTATTGGGCTATGCAGCATCTCAAAGCACATGAAATGGCGAGTAAAATGCACTATTAAACTTCTAGGGTAGGTCAAACAGAGACCCGATTAGATCATTTTATATTATGGTTAAATTAAGAATTCAGTGAAATTCTATCACACTTGTTCAATTTACGTCGCTCCTATTTGAGATAGCGTACTGGGCTAAGCGGCATTTCAAAGCGCATGAAATGGCGAGTAAAATGCACAATTAAACTACTAGGGTAGGGCAAACAGAGACCCGATTAGATCATTTTATATTGTGGTTAATTTAAGAATTCAGCAAAATTCTATCACATTTGTTCAATTTACGTCGCTGCTATTCCAGATAGCTTATTGTGCTTAGCGGCATCTCAAAGCGCATGAAATGACGAGTGAAATGCACTATTAAACTTCTAGGATAAGGCAAACAGAGACCCGATTAGATCATTTTATATTTTGGTTAATATAAGGATTCAGCGAAATTCTATCACATTTGTTCAATTTACGTCTCTCATATTTCAGATAGCGAACTGGGCTATGCGGCATCTTAAAGCGCGCGGAATGGCGAGTAAAATGCACTATTAAACTTCTATGCAAGGGCAATCAGAGACCCGATTAGATCATTTTATATTTTGGTTAATATAAGAATTCAGTGAAATTCTATCACATTTGTTCAATTTACGTCGCTCCTATTTCAGATAGCGCATTGGGCAAAGAGGCACCTCAAAGCGTATGAAATGGCGAATAAAATGCACTATTAACGTTCTAGGCTAGGGCGAACACAGATCCGATTAGATCATTTTACATTATGGTTAATAAAAGAGATCAGCGAAATTCTATCACATTTGTTCAACTTATATCGCTCCTATTTCAGATAGCGTATTAGGCTAAGCGGCATCTCAAAGCGCATGAAATGACGAGTAAAATGCACTATTAAAATTCTAGGGTAGGGCAAACAGAGACCCGATTAGATCATTTTATATTATGGTTAATTTAAGAATTGAGCGAAATTCTATAACATTCGTTCAATTTAGGTCGCTCCTATTTCAGATAGCGTATTGGGCAAAGCGGCATCTCAAAGCGAATGAAATGGCGACTAAAATGCACTATTAAACTTCTAGGGTAGGGCAAGCAGAGACTCGATTAGATCATTTTATATTATGGTTAATTTAAGAATTCAGCGAAATTCTATCACATTTGTTCAATTTACGTCGCTCCTATTTCAAATAGCGAACTGGGCTATGCGGCACCTTAAAGCGCTCGGAATGGCGATTAAAATGCACTATTAAACTTCTATGCTAGGGCAATCAGAGACCCGAATAGATCATTTTATATTTTGGTTAATATAAGAATTCAGTGAAATTCTATCACATTCGTTCAACTTATATCGCTCCTATTTCAGATAGCGTATTATGCTAAGCGGCATCTGAAAGCGCATGAAATGACGAGTAAAATGCACTATTAAAGTTCTAGGGTAGGGCAAACAAAGACCCGATTAGATCATTTCATATTATGGTTAATTTAAGAATTGAGCGAAATTCTATCACATTTGTTCAACTTACGTCGCTCCTAATTTAGATAGCGTACTGGGCTAGGCGGCATCCTAAAGCGCGTGGAATGGCGAGTAAAATGCACTGCTAAACTTCTATGATAGGGCAATCAGAGACCCGATTAGATCATTTTACATTTTGTTTAATATAAGATTTCAGGGAAATTATATCACATTTGTTTAATTTACGTCGCTCCTATTTCAGATAGCGAATTGGGCGAAGCGGCATCTCAAAGCGAATGAAATGGCGACTAAAATGCACTATTAAACTTCTAGGGTAGGGCAAGCAGAGACCCGATTAGATCATTTTATAGTATGGTTAATTTAAGAATTCAGCAAAATTCTATCACATTTGTTCAATTTACGTCGCTCCTATTTCGGATAGCGTACTGGGCTAGGCGGCATCCTAAAGCGCGTGGAGTGGCGAGTAAAATGCACTATTAATCTTCTATGATAGGGCAATCAGAGACCCGATTAGATCATTTTATATTTTGGTTAATATAAGAATTCAGCGAAATTCTATGAGATTTGTTCAATTTACGTCGCTGGTATTTCAGATAGCGTATTGGGCTAAGCGGCATCTCAAAGCGCATGAAATGGCGAGGAAAATGCACTATTAAACGTCTAGGGTAGGGCAAACAGAGACCCGATTAGATCATTTTATGTTATGGTTAATTTAAGAATTCAGCAAAATTCTATCACATTTGTTCAATTTACGTCGCTCCTATTCCAGATAGCGTATTGGGCTATGCGGCATCTCAAAGCACATGAAATGGCGAGTAAAATGCCCTGTTAAACTTCTAGGGTAGGTCAAACAGCGACCCGACTAGATCATTTTATATTATGGTTAATTTAAGAATTCAGCAAAATTCTGTCACATTTGTTCAATTTACGTCGCTCCTATTTCAGATAGCGTATTGGGCTAAGCGGCATCTCAAAGCGCATGAAATGGCGAGTAAAATGCACTATTAAACTTCTAGGGTAGGGCAAGCAAAGACCCGATTACATCATCTCATATTATGGTTAATTTAAGAAATCAGCAAAATTCTATCACATTTGTTCAATTTACGTCGCTCCTATTTCAGATAGCGTATTGGGCTAAGCGGCATCTCAAAGCGCCTGAAATGGCGAGTGAAATGCACTATTAGACTTCTATGGTAGGACGAACAGAGACCCGATTAGATCATTTTACATTAAGGTTAATAAAAGAATTCAGGGAAATTCTATCACATTTGAACAATTTACGTCGCTCCTATTCCAGATAGCGTATTGGGCTATGCGGCATCTCAAAGCACATGAAATGGCGAGTAAAATGCATTATTAAACTTCTAGGGTAGGTCAAACAGAGACCCGATTAGATCATTTTATATTATGGTCAATTTAAGAATTCAGCAAAATTCTATCACATTTGTTCCATTTACGTCGCTCCTATTTCAGATAGCGTATTGGGCTAAGCGGCATCTCAAAGCGCATGAAATGGCGAGTAAAATGCACTATTAGACTTCTATGGTAGGGCGAACAGAGACCCGATTAGATCATTTTACATTAAGGTTAATATAAGAATTCAGGGAAATTCTATCACATTTGATCAATTTACGTCGCTCCTATTCCAGATAGCGTATTGGGCTATGCTGCATCTCAAAGCACATGAAATGGCGAGTAAAATGCACTATTAAATTTCTAGGGTAGGTCAAACAGAGACCCGATTAGATCATTTTATATTATGGTTAATTTAAGAATTCAGTGAAATTCTATCACACTTGTTCAATTTACGTCGCTCCTAATTCAGATAGCGTATTCGGCTAAGCGGCATCTCAAAGCCCATGAAATGGCGAATAAAATGCACTCTTAAACTTCTAGGCTAGGGCAAACAGAGACCCGATTAGATCATTTTATGTTACGGTTAATTTAAGAATTCAGCAAAATTCTATCACATTTGTTCAATTTACGTCGCTCCTATTTCAGACAGCGTATTGGGCTCGGCGGCATCTTAAAGCGCGTGGAATGGCGAGTGAAATGCACTATTAGACTTCTATGGTAGGGCGAACAGAGACCCGATTAGATCATTTTATATTATGGTTAATTTAAGAATTCAGCGAAATTCTATCACATTTGTTCAATTTACGTCGCCCCTATTTCAGATAGCGTACTGGGCTAGGCGGCATCCTAAAGCGCGTGGAATGGCGAGTAAAATGCACTGCTAAACTTCTATGATAGGGCAATCAGAGACCCGATTAGATCATTTTACATTTTGTTTAATATAAGATTTCAGGGAAATTATATCACATTTGTTTAATTTACGTCGCTCCTATTTCAGATAGCGAATTGGGCGAAGCGGCATCTCAAAGCGAATGAAATGGCGACTAAAATGCACTATTAAACTTCTAGGGTAGGGCAAGCAGAGACCCGATTAGATCATTTTATAGTATGGTTAATTTAAGAATTCAGCAAAATTCTATCACATTTGTTCAATTTACGTCGCTCCTATTTCGGATAGCGTACTGGGCTAGGCGGCATCCTAAAGCGCGTGGAGTGGCGAGTAAAATGCACTATTAATCTTCTATGATAGGGCAATCAGAGACCCGATTAGATCATTTTATATTTTGGTTAATATAAGAATTCAGCGAAATTCTATGAGATTTGTTCAATTTACGTCGCTCGTATTTCAGATAGCGTATTGGGCTAAGCGGCATCTCAAAGCGCATGAAATGGCGAGGAAAATGCACTATTAAACGTCTAGGGTAGGGCAAACAGAGACCCGATTAGATCATTTTATGTTATGGTTAATTTAAGAATTCAGCAAAATTCTATCACATTTGTTCAATTTACGTCGCTCCTATTCCAGATAGCGTATTGGGCTATGCGGCATCTCAAAGCACATGAAATGGCGAGTAAAATGCCCTATTAAACTTCTAGGGTAGGGCAAGCAAAGACCCGATTACATCATCTCATATTATGGTTAATTTAAGAAATCAGCAAAATTCTATCACATTTGTTCAATTTACGTCGCTCCTATTTCAGATAGCGTATTGGGCTAAGCGGCATCTCAAAGCGCCTGAAATGGCGAGTGAAATGCACTATTAGACTTCTATGGTAGGACGAACAGAGACCCGATTAGATCATTTTACATTAAGGTTAATAAAAGAATTCAGGGAAATTCTATCACATTTGAACAATTTACGTCGCTCCTATTCCAGATAGCGTATTGGGCTATGCGGCATCTCAAAGCACATGAAATGGCGAGTAAAATGCATTATTAAACTTCTAGGGTAGGTCAAACAGAGACCCGATTAGATCATTTTATATTATGGTTAATTTAAGAATTCAGCAAAATTCTATCACATTTGTTCCATTTACGTCGCTCCTATTTCAGATAGCGTATTGGGCTAAGCGGCATCTCAAAGCGCATGAAATGGCGAGTAAAATGCACTATTAGACTTCTATGGTAGGGCGAACAGAGACCCGATTAGATCATTTTACATTAAGGTTAATATAAGAATTCAGGGAAATTCTATCACATTTGATCAATTTACGTCGCTCCTATTCCAGATAGCGTATTGGGCTATGCGGCATCTCAAAGCACATGAAATGGCGAGTAAAATGCACTATTAAATTTCTAGGGTAGGTCAAACAGAGACCCGATTAGATCATTTTATATTATGGTTAATTTAAGAATTCAGTGAAATTCTATCACACTTGTTCAATTTACGTCGCTCCTAATTCAGATAGCGTATTCGGCTAAGCGGCATCTCAAAGCCCATGAAATGGCGAATAAAATGCACTCTTAAACTTCTAGGCTAGGGCAAACAGAGACCCGATTAGATCATTTTATGTTACGGTTAATTTAAGAATTCAGCAAAATTCTATCACATTTGTTCAATTTACGTCGCTCCTATTTCAGACAGCGTATTGGGCTCGGCGGCATCTTAAAGCGCGTGGAATGGCGAGTGAAATGCACTATTAGACTTCTATGGTAGGGCGAACAGAGACCCGATTAGATCATTTTATATTATGGTTAATTTAAGAATTCAGCGAAATTCTATCACATTTGTTCAATTTACGTCGCCCCTATTTCAGATAGCGTATTGGGCTAAGCGGCATCTGAAGGCGCATGAAATGGCGAGTGAAATGCACTATTAAACTTCTAGGGTAGGGCAAACAGAGACCCGATTAGATCATTTTATATTACGGTTAATATAAGAATTCAGCGTAATTCTATCACATTTGTTCAACTTACGTCGCTCCTATTTCAGGTAGCGTACTGGGCTAGGCGGCATCTTAAAGCGCGTGGAATGGCGAGCAAAATGCACTACTAATCTTCTATGATTGGGCAATCAGAGACCCGATTAGATCATTTTATATTTTGTTTAATATAAGATTTCAGGGAAATTCTATCACATTTGTTTAATTTTCGTCGCTCCTATTTCAGATAGCGTATTGGGCGAAGCGGCATCTCAAAGCGCATGAAATGGCGACTAAAATGCACGATTAAACTTCTAGGGTAGCGCAAGCAGAGACCCGATTAGATCATTTTATATTATGGTTAATTTAAGAATTCAGCAAAATTCTATCACATTCGTTCAATTTAGGTCGCTCCCATTTCAGATTGCGTACTGGGCTAGGCGGCATCTTAAAGCGCGTGGAATGCCGAGTAAAATCCACTATTAAACTTCTAGGCTAGGGCAAGCATAGACCCGATTACATCATCTCATATTATGGTTAATTTAAGAATTCAGCAAAATTCTATCACATTTGTTCAATTTACGTCGCTCCTATTTCAGATAGCGTACTGGGCTAGGCGGCAACTTAAAGCGCGTGGAATGGCGAGTAAAATGCACTATTAAACTTCTATGATAGGGCAATCAGTGACCCGATTAGATCATTTTATATTTTGTTTAATATAAGATTTCAGGGAAATTCTATCACATTTGTTCAATTTACGTCGCTCCTATTTCAGATAGCGTATTGGGGTAAGAGGCATCTGAAGCCGCATGAAATGGCGAGTAAAATGCACTATTAAACTTCTAGGGTTGGGCAAACAGAGACCCGATTAGATCATTTTATATTATGGTTAATTTAAGATGTCAGCTAAATTTTATCACATCTGCTCAATTTACGTCGCTCCTATTTCAGATAGCGTACTGGGCTAGGCGGCATCTTAAAGCGCGTGGAATGGCGAGTAAAGTGCACTACTAAACTTCTATGATAGGGCAATCAGAGACCCGATTAGATCATTTTATATTTTGTTTAATATCAGATTTCAGGGAATTAGTATCACATTTGTTCAATTTACGTCCCTCCTAATTCAGATAGCGTATTCGGCTAAGCGGCATCTCAAAGCGCATGAAATGGCGAATAAAATGCACTCTTAAACTTCTAGGCTAGGGCAAACAGAGACCCGATTAGATCATTTTATATTACGGTTAATTTAAGAATTCAGCAAAATTCTATCACATTTGTTCAATTTACGTCGCTCCTATTTCAGACAGCGTATTGAGCTCGGCGGCATCTTAAAGCGCGTGGAAAGGCGAGTGAAATGCACTATTAGACTTCTATGGTAGGGCGAACAGAGACCCGATTAGATCATTTTATATTATGGTTAATTTAAGAATTCAGCAAAATTCTATCACACTTGTTCAATTTACGTCGCTCCTATTTCAGATAGCGTACTGGGCTAGGCGGCATCTTAAAGCGCATGGAATGGCGAGTAAAATGCACTACTAAACTTCTATGATAGGGCAATCAGAGACCCGATTAGATCATTTTATATTTTGTATAATATCAGATTTCAGGGAATTTCTATCACATTTTTTCAACTTACGTCGCTCCTATTTCAGATAGCGTATTGGGCTAAGCGGCAGCTCAAAGCTCATGAAATGGCGAGTAAAATGCAATATTAAGCTTCGAGGGTAGGGCAAACAGACACCCGATTAGATCATTTTACATTAAGGTTAATATAAGAATTCAGGGAAATTCTATCACATTTGTTCAATTTACGTCGCTCCTATTTCAGATAGCGTATTCGGCTAAGCGGTATCTCAAAGCGCATGAAATGATGAGTGAAATGCACTATTAAACTTCTATGATAGGGCAATCGGAGACCCGATTAGATAATTTTATATTTTGATAATATATGAATTCAGCGAAATTCTATCACATTTGTTCAATTTACGTCGCTCCTATTTCAGATAGCGTGTTGGGCTAAGCGGCATCTCAAAGCACATGAAATGGCGAGTAAAATGCACTATTAAACTTCTAGGGTCGGGCAAACAGAGACCCGATTAGATCATTTTACATTAAGGTTAATATAAGAATTCAGGGAAATTCTATCACCTTTGTTCAACTTTCGTCGCTCCTATTTCAGATAGCGTATTGGGCTAAGCGGCATCTCAAAGCGCATGAAATGGCGAGTGAAATGCACTATTAGACTTCTATGGTAGGGCGAACAGAGACCCGATTAGATCATTTTACATTAGGGTTAATAAAAGAATTCAGGGAAATTCTATCACATTTGATCAATTTACGTCGCTCCTATTCCAGATAGCGTATTGGGCTATGCGGCATCTCAAAGCGCATGAAATGGCGAGTAAAATGCACTATTAAACTTCTAGGGTAGGGCAAGCTGAGACCCGATTACATCATCTCATATTATGGTTAATTTAAGAATTCAGCAAAATTCTATCACATTTGTTCAATTTACGTCGCTCCTATTTCAGATAGCGTATTGGGCTCGCCGGCATCTCAAAGCGCAAGAAATGGCGACTAAAATGCACTATTAAACTTCTAGGGTAGCGCAAGCAGAGACCCGATTAGATCATTTTATATTATGGTTTATTTAAGAATTCAGCAAAATTCTATCACCTTTGTTCAACTTTCGTCGCTCCTATTTCAGATAGCGTATTGGGCTAAGCGGCATCTCAAAGCGCATGAAATGGCGAGTAAAATGCACTATTAAACTTCTAGGGTAGGGCAAACAGAGACCCGATTAGATCATTTTATATTATGGTTAATTTAAGAATTCAGCAAAATTCTATCACATTTGTTCAATTTACGTCGCTCCTATTTCGGATAGCGTACTGGGCTAGGCGGCATCCTAAACCGCGTGGAGTGGCGAGTAAAATGCACTATTAAACTTCTAGGCTAGGGAGAACAGAGACCCGATTATATCATTTTACATTATGGTTCATAAAAGAATTCAGCGAAACTCTATCACATTTTTTCAACTTACGTCGCTCCTATTTCAGATAGCGTATTGGGCTAAGCGGCATCTCAAAGCGCATGAAATGGCGAGTGAAATGCACTATTAGACTTCTATGGTAGGGCGAACAGAGACCCGATTAGATCATTTTACATTAAGGTTAATAAAAGAATTCAGGGAAATTCTATCACATTTGATCAATTTACGTCGCTCCTATTCCAGATAGCGTATTGGGCTATGCGGCATCTCAAAGCACATGAAATGGCGAGTAAAATGCCCTATTAAACTTCTAGGGTAGGTCAAACAGAGACCCGATTAGATCATTTTATATTATGGTTAATTTAAGAATTCAGCAAAATTCTATCACATTTGTTCAATTTACGTCGCTCCTATTTCAGATAGCGTATTGGGCAAAGTGGCATCTCAAAGCGCATGAAATGGCGAGTAAAATGCACTATTAAACTTCTAGGGTAGGGCAAGCATAGACCCGATTACATCATCTCATATTATGGTTGATTTAAGATTTCAGCAAAATTCTATCACATTTGTTCAATTTACGTCGCTCCTATTTCAGATAGCGTATTGGGCTCGGCGGCATCTCAAAGCGCAAGAAATGGCGACTAAAATGCACTATTAAACTTCTAGGGTAGCGCAAGCAGAGACCCGATTAGATCATTTTATATTATGGTTAATTTATGAATTCAGCAAAATTCTATCACATTCGTTCAATTTAGGTCGCTCCCATTTCAGATTGCGTACTGGGCTAGGCGGCATCTTAAAGCGCGTGGAATGCCGAGTAAAATCCACTATTAAACTTCTAGGCTAGGGCGAACAGAGACCCGATTAGATCATTTTATATTATGGTTAATTTAAGAATTCAGCAAAATTCTATCACATTTGTTCAATTTACGTCGCTCCTATTTCAGATAGCGTATTGGGCTAAGCGGCATCTCAAAGCGCATGAAATGGCGAGTAAAATGCACTATTAAACTTCTAGGGTAGGGCAAGCATAGACCCGATTACATCATCTCATATTATGGTTAATTTAAGAATTCAGCAAAATTCTATCACATTTGTTCAATTTACGTCGCTCCTATTTCAGATAGCGTACTGGGCTAGGCGGCAACTTAAAGCGCGTGGAATGGCGAGTAAAATCCACTATTAAACTTCTAGGCTAGGGCGAACAGAGACCAGATTAGATCATTTTACATTCTGGTTAATAAAATAATTCAGCGAAATTCTATCACCTTTGTTCAACTTTCGTCGCTCCTATTTCAGATAGCGTATTGGGCTAAGCGGCATCTTAAAGCGCATGGAATGGCGAGTAAAGTGCACTACTAAACTTCTATGATAGGGCTATCAGAGACCCGATTAGATCATTTTATATTTTGTTTAATATCAGATTTCAGGGAATTTGTATCACATTTGTTCAATTTACGTCGCTCCTAATTCAGATAGCGTATTCGGCTAAGCGGCATCTCAAAGCGCATGAAATGGCGTATAAAATGCACTCTTAAACTTCTAGGCTAGGGCAAACAGAGACCCGATTAGATCATTTTATATTACGGTTAATTTAAGAATTCAGCAAAATTCTATCACATTTGTTCAATTTACGTCGCTCCTATTTCAGATAGCGTATTGGGCTCGGCGGCATCTCAAAGCGCAAGAAATGGCGACTAAAATGCACTATTAAGCTTCTATGATAGGGCAATCAGTGACCCGATTAGATCATTTTATATTTTGTTTAATATAAGATTTCAGGGAAATTCTATCACATTTGTTCAATTTACGTCGCTCCTATTTCAGATAGCGTATTGGGCTAAGAGGCATCTGAAGGCGCATGAAATGGCGAGTAAAATGCACTATTAAACTTCTAGGGTTGGGCAAACAGAGACCCGATTAGATCATTTTATATTATGGTTAATTTAAGATGTCAGCTAAATTTTATCACATCTGCTCAATTTACGTCGCTCCTATTTCAGATAGCGTACTGGGCTAGGCGGCATCTTAATGCGCGTGGAATGGCGAGTAAAGTGCACTACTAAACTTCTATGATAGGGCAATCAGAGACCCGATTAGATCATTTTATATTTTGTTTAATATCAGATTTCAGGGAATTAGTATCACATTTGTTCAATTTACGTCCCTCCTAATTCAGATAGCGTATTCGGCTAAGCGGCATCTCAAAGCGCATGAAATGGCGAATAAAATGCACTCTTAAACTTCTAGGCTAGGGCAAACAGAGACCCGATTAGATCATTTTATACTACGGTTAATTTAAGAATTCAGCAAAATTCTATCACATTTGTTCAATTTACGTCGCCCCTATTTCAGATAGCGTATTGGGCTAAGCGGCATCTGAAGGCGCATGAAATGGCGAGTGAAATGCACTATTAAACTTCTAGGGTAGGGCAAACAGAGACCCGATTAGATCATTTTATATTACGGTTAATATAAGAATTCAGCGTAATTCTATCACATTTGTTCAACTTACGTCGCTCCTATTTCAGGTAGCGTACTGGGCTAGGCGGCATCTTAAAGCGCGTGGAATGGCGAGCAAAATGCACTACTAATCTTCTATGATAGGGCAATCAGAGACCCGATTAGATCATTTTATATTTTGTTTAATATAAGATTTCAGGGAAATTCTATCACATTTGTTTAATTTTCGTCGCTCCTATTTCAGATAGCGTATTGAGCGAAGCGGCATCTCAAAGCGCATGAAATGGCGACTAAAATGCACGATTAAACTTCTAGGGTAGGGCAAGCAGAGACCCGATTAGATCATTTTATATTATGGTTAATATAAGAATTCAGCAAAATTCTATCACATTCGTTCAATTTAGGTCGCTCCTATTTCAGATTGCGTACTGGGCTAGGCGGCATCTTAAAGCGCGTGGAATGCCGAGTAAAATCCACTATTAAACTTCTAGGCTAGGGCGAACAGAGACCAGATTAGATCATTTTACATTCTGGTTAATAAAATAATTCAGCGAAATTCTATCACCTTTGTTCAACTTTCGTCGCTCCTATTTCAGATAGCGTATTGGGCTCGGCGGCATCTTAAAGCGCGTGGAATGGCGAGCAAAATGCACTACTAATCTTCTATGATAGGGCTATCAGAGACCCGATTAGATCATTTTATATTTTGTTTAATATCAGATTTCAGGGAATTTGTATCACATTTGTTCAATTTACGTCGCTCCAAATTCAGATAGCGTATTCGGCTAAGCGGCATCTCAAAGCGCATGAAATGGCGAATAAAATGCACTCTTAAACTTCTAGGCTAGGGCAAACAGAGACCCGATTAGATCATTTTATATTACGGTTAATTTAAGAATTCAGCAACATTCTATCACATTTGTTCAATTTACGTCGCTCCTATTTCAGATAGCGTACTGGGCTAGGCGGCATCTTAAAGCGCATGGAATGGCGAGTAAAATGCACTGCTAAACTTCTATGATAGGGCAATCAGAGACCCGATTAGATCATTTTATATTTTGTATAATATCAGTTTTCAGGGAATTTCTATCACATTTTTTCAACTTACGTCGCTCCTATTTCAGATAGCGTATTGGGCTAAGCGGCAGCTCAAAGCTCATGAAATGGCGAGTAAAATGCAATATTAAGCTTCGAGGGTAGGGCAAACAGACACCCGATTAGATCATTTTACATTAAGGTTAATATAAGAATTCAGGGAAATTCTATCACATTTGTTCAATTTACGTCGCTCCTATTTCAGATAGCGTATTCGGCTAAGCGGCATCTCAAAGCGCATGAAATGATGAGTGAAATGCACTATTAAACTTCTATGATAGGGCAATCAGAGACCCGATTAGATCATTTTATATTACGGTTAATATAAGAATTAAGCGTAATTCTATCACATTTGTTCAATTTACGTCACTCCTATTTCAGATAGCCTACTGGGCTAGCCGCCATCTTAGAGCGCGTGGAATAGCGAGTAAAATGCACTATTAGCCTTCTATGATAGGGCAATCAGAGAACCGATTAGATCATTTTATATTTTGGTTAATATAAGAATTCAGCGAAATCCTATCACATTTGTTCAATTTACGTCGCTCCTATTTCAGATAGCGTACTGGGCGAGGCGGCATCTTAAAGCGCGTGGAATGGCGAGTAAAATGCACTATTAGCCTTCTATGATAGGGCAATCAGAGACAAGATTAGATCATTTTATATTAATGTTAATATAAGAATTAAGCGTAATTCTATCACATTTGTTCAATTTACGTCGCTCCTATTTCGGATAGCGTACTGGACTAAGCGGCATCTTAAAGCGCATGAAATAAGGAGTAAAATGCACTATTAAAGTTCTAGGGTAGGGCAAACAGAGACCCGACTGGATCATTTTATATTATGGTTAATTTAAGAATTCAGCGAAATACTATCACATTCGTTCAATTTACGTCGCTCCTGTTTCAGATAGCTTATTGGGCTAAGCGGCATCTCAAAGCGCATGAAATGAGGAGTAAAATGCACTATTAAAGTTCTAGGGTAGGGCAAACAGAGACCCGACTAGATCATTTTATATTATGGTTCATTTAAGAATTCAGCGAAATACTATCACATTCGTTCAATTTACGTCGCTCCTATTTCAGATAGCGTATTGGGCAAAGCGGCATCTCATAGCGCATGAAATGACGAGTAAAATGCACTATTAAACTTCTAGGGTAGGACAAGCAGTGACCCGATTAGACCATTTTATATTATGGTTAATTTAAGAATTCAGCAAAATTCTATCACATTTGTTCAATTTACGTCGCTCCTATTTCAGATAGCGTACTGGGCTAGGCGTCAGCTTAAAGCGCGTGGAATGGCGAGTAAAATGCACTATTAAACTTCTATGATAGGGCAATCAGAGACCCGATTAGATCATTTTATATTTTGGTTAATATAAGAATTCAGCGAAATTCTATCACATTTGTTCAATTTACGTCGCTCACGTTTCATATAGCGTATTGGGCTAAGCGGCATCTCAAAGCGCATGAAATGGCGAGTAAAATGCACTATTAAACTTCTAGGGTAGGGCAAACAGAGACCCGATTAGATCATTTTATATTATGGTTAATTTAATCATTCAGCAAAATTCTATCACTTTTGTTCAATTTACGTCGTTCGTATTTCAGATAGCGTACTGGGCTAGGCGGCACATTAAAGCGCGTGGAATGGCGAGTAAAATGCACTATTAAGCTTCTATGATAGGGCAATAAGAGACCCGATTAGATCATTTTATATTTTGGTTAATATAAGAATTCGGCGTAATTCTATCACATTTGTTCAATTTACGTCGCTCCTATTTCAGATAGCTTATTGAGCTAAGCGGCATCTCAAAGCGCATGAAATGTGGAGTGAAATGCACTATTAAACTTCTAGGGTAGGGCGAACAGAGACCCGATTAGATCATTTTACATTAAGGTTAATGTAAGAATTCAGGGAAATTCTATCACATTTGTTCAATTTACGTCGCTACTATTTCAGATAGCGTATTGGGCTACGCGGCATCTCAAAGGGCATGAAATGGCGAATAAAATGCACTATTAAACTTCTCGGCTAGGGCGAACAGAGACCCGATCAGATCATTTTACATTATGGTTAATAAAAGAATTCAGCGAAATTCTACCACATTTGTTCAACTTACGTCGCTCCTATTTCAGATAGCGTATTGGGCTAAGCGGCATCTCAAAGCGCATGAAATGGCGAGTAAAATGCACTATTAGATTTCTATGGTAGGGTGTACAGAGACCCGATCAGATCATTTTATATTATGGTTAATTTAAGAATTCAGCAAAATTCTATCACATTTGTTCAATTTACGTCGCTCCTATTTCAGATACCGTACTGGGATCGGCGGCATCTTAAAGCGCGTGGCATGGCGAGTAAAATGCACTATCAAAGTTCTAGGGTAGGGCAAACAGAGACCCGATTAGATCATTTTATATTATGGTTAATTTAAGAATTGAGCGAAATTCTATCACATTCGTTCAATTTAGGTCGCTCCTATTTCAGATAGCGAATTGGGCCAAGCGGCATCTCAAAGCGCATGGAATGGCGAATAAAATGCACTATTAAACTTCTAGGGTAGGGCAAACAGCGACCCGATTAGAACATTTTATATTACGGTTAATATAAGAATTCGGCGTAATTCTATCACATTTGTTCAATTTACGTCGCTGCTATTCCAGATAGCTTATTGTGCTTAGCGGCATCTCAAAGCGCATGAAATGACGAGTGAAATGCACTATTAAACTTCTAGGATAAGGCAAACAGAGACCCGATTAGATCATTTTATATTTTGGTTAATATAAGAATTCAGCGAAATTCTATCACATTTGTTCAATTTACGTCTCTCATATTTCAGGTAGCGAACTGGGCTATGCGGCATCTTAAAGCGCGCGGAATGGCGAGTAAAATGCACTATTAAACTTCTATGCAAGGGCAATCAGAGACCCGATTAGATCATTTTATATTTTGGTTAATATAAGAATTCAGTGAAATTCTATCACCTTTGTTCAACTTTCGTCGCTCCTATTTCAGATAGCGTATTGGGCTAAGCGGCATCTCGAAGCGCATGAAATGGCGAGTAAAATGCACTGTTAAACTTCTAGGGTAGGGCAAACAGAGACCCGATTAGATCATTTTATATTATGGGTAATTTAAGAATTCAGCAAAATTCTATCACATTTGTCAAATTTACGTCGCTCCTATGTCGGATAGCGTACTGGGCTAGGCGGCATCCTAAACCGCGTGGAGTAGCGAGTAAAATTCACTATTAATCTTCTATGATGGGGCAATCAGAGACCCGATTAGATCATTTTATATTTTGGTTAATATAAGAACTCAGCGAAATTCTATCACATTTGTTCAATTTACGTCGCTCGTATTTCAAATAGCGTATTGGGCTAAGCGGCATCTCAAAGCGCATGAAATGGCGAGGAAAATGCACTATTAAACGTCTAGGGTAGGGCAAACAGAGACCCGATTAGATCATTTTATGTTATGGTTAATTTAAGAATTTAGCAAAATTCTATCACATTTGTTCAATTTACGTCGCTCGTATTTCAGATAGCGTACTGGGCTAGGCGGCAACTTGAAGCGCGTGGAATGGCGAGTAAAATGCACTATTAAACTTCTATGATAGGGCAATCAGTGACCCGATTAGATCTTTTTATATTTTGTTTAATATAAGATTTCAGGGAAATTCTATCACATTTGTTCAATTTACGTCGCTCCTATTTCAGATAGCGTATTGGGCTAAGAGGCATCTGAAGGCGCATGAAATGGCGAATAAAATGCACTCTTAAACTTTTAGGCTAGGGCGAACAGAGACCCGATCAGATCATTTTACATTATGGTTAATCAAAGAATTCAGCGAAATTCTATCACACTTGTTCAATTTACATCGCTCCTATTTCAGATAGCGTATTGGGCTAAGCGGCATTTCAAAGCGCATGAAATGGCGAGTAAAATGCCCTATTAAACTTCTAGGATAAGGCAAACAGAGACCCGATTGGATCATTTTATATCACGGTAAATATAAGAATGCGGCGTAATTCTATCACATTTGTTCAATTTACGTCGCTCCTATTTCAGATAGCGTATTGGGCAAAGCGGCACCTCAAAGCGTATGAAATGGCGAATAAAATGCACTATTAAAGTTCTAGGCTAGGGCGAACAGAGATCCGATTAGATCATTTTACATTATGGTTAATAAAATAGTTCAGCGAAATTCTATCACATTTGTTCAACTTATATCGCTCCTATTTCAGATAGCGTATTAGGCTAAGCGGCATCTCAAAGCGCATGAAATGACGAGTAAAATGCACTATTAAAGTTCTAGGGTAGGGCAAACAGAGACCCGATTAGATCATTTTATATTATGGTTAATTTAAGAATTGAGCGAAATTCTATCACATTCGTTCAATTTAGGTCGCTCCTATTTCAGATAGCGTATTGGGCAAAGCGGCATCTCAAAGCGCATGAAATGACGAGTAAAATGCACTATTAAACTTCTAGGGTAGGGCAAGCAGAGACTCGATTAGATCATTTTATATTATGGTTAATTTAAGAATTCAGCGAAATTCTATCACATTTGTTCAATTTACGTCGCTCCTATTTCAGATACCGTATTGGGCTAACCGGCATCTGAAGGCGCATGAAATGGCGAGTAAAATGCACTATTAAACTTCTAGGGTAGGGCAAACAGAGACCCGATTAAATCATTTTATATTATGGTTAATTTAAGATGTCAGCAAAATTTTATCACATTTGTTCAATTTACGTCGCTCCTATTTCAGATAGCGTATTGGGCTAGGCGGCATATTAAAGCGCGTGGAATGGCGAGTAGAATGCACTACTAAACATCTATGATAGGGCAATTAGAGACCCGATTAGATCATTTTATATTTTGTTTAATATAAGATTTCAGGGAAATTCTATCACATTTGTTCTATTTACGTCGCTCCTATTTCAGATAGCGTATTGGGCTAAGCGGCATCTCAAGGCGCATGAAATGGAGAATAAAATGCACTATTATACTTCTAGGCTAGGGAGAACAGAGACCCGATTAGATCATTTTACATTATAGTTCATAAAAGAATTCAGCGAAATTCTATCACATTTTTTCAACTTAAGTCGCTCCTATTTCAGATAGCGTATTGGGCTAAGCGGCATCTCAAAGCGCATGAAATGGCGAGTAAAATGCACTATTAAACTTCTAGGGTAGGGCAAGCAGAGACCCGATTACATCATCTCATATTATGGTTAATTTAAGAATTCAGCAAAATTCTATCACATTTGTTCAATTTACGTCGCTCCTATTTCAGATAGCGTATTGGGCTAAGCGGCATCTCAAAGCGCCTGAAATGGCGAGTGAAATGCACTATTAGACTTCTATGGTAGGGCGAACAGAGACCCGATTAGATCATTTTACATTAAGGTTAATAAAAGAATTCAGGGAAATTCTATCACATTTGATCAATTTACGTCGCTCCTATTCCAGATAGCGTATTGGGCTATGCGGCATCTCAAAGCACATGAAATGGCGAGTAAAATGCCCTATTAAACTTCTAGGGTAGGTCAAACAGAGACCCGATTAGATCATTTTATATTATGGTTAATTTAAGAATTCAGCGTAATTCTATCACATTTGTTCAACTTACGTCGCTCCTATTTCAGATAGCTTATTGTGCTTAGCGGCATCTCAAAGCGCATGAAATGGCGAGTAAAATGCACTATTAAACTTCTAGGGTAGGGCAAACAGAGACCCGATTAGATCATTTTATATTATGGTTAATTTAAGGATTCAGCGTAATTCTATCACATTTGTTCAACTTACGTCGCTCCTATTTCAGGTAGCGTACTGGGCTAGGCGGCATCTTAAAGCGCGTGGAATGGCGAGCAAAATGCACTACTAATCTTCTATGATAGGGCAATCAGAGACCCGATTAGATCATTTTATATTTTGTTTAATATAAGATTTCAGGGAAATTCTATCACATTTGTTTAATTTTCGTCGCTCCTATTTCAGATAGCGTACTGGGCGATGCGGCATCTCAAAGCGCATGAAATGGCGACTAAAATGCACTATTAAACTTCTAGGGTAGCGCAAGCAGAGACCCGATTAGATCATTTTATATTATGGTTAATTTAAGAATTCAGCAAAATTCTATCACATTCGTTCAATTTAGGTCGCTCCCATTTCAGATTGCGTACTGGGCTAGGCGGCATCTTAAAGCGCGTGGAATGCCGAGTAAAATCCACTATTAAACTTCTAGGCTAGGGCGAACAGAGACCAGATTAGATCATTTTACATTCTGGTTAATAAAATAATTCAGCGAAATTCTATCACCTTTGTTCAACTTTCGTCGTTCCTATTTCAGATAGCGTATTGGGCTAAGCGGCATCTCAAAGCGCATCAAATGGCGAATAAAATGCACTCTTAAACTTTTAGGCTAGGGCGAACAGAGACCCGATCAGATCATTTTACATTATGGTTAATCAAAGAATTCAGCGAAATTC
Organism: Macropis europaea; assembly: GCA_916610135.2. NCBI lineage: Eukaryota > Metazoa > Arthropoda > Insecta > Hymenoptera > Melittidae > Macropis > Macropis europaea. Next base: position 78,842 of record CAKAJE020000118.1, on the reverse strand, counting down.
TATCACACTTGTTCAATTTACATCGCTCCTATTTCAGATAGCGTATTGGGCTAAGCGGCATTTCAAAGCGCATGAAATGGCGAGTAAAATGCCCTATTAAACTTCTAGGATAAGGCAAACAGAGACCCGATTAGATCATTTTATATCACGGTAAATATAAGAATGCGGCGTAATTCTATCACATTTGTTCAATTTACATCGCTGCTATTCCAGATAGCTTATTGTGCTTAGCGGCATCTCAAAGCGCATGACACGACGAATGAAATGCACTATTAAACTTCTAGGGTAGGGCAAACAGAGACCCGATTAGATCATTTTATATTGTGGTTAATTTAAGAATTCAGCGAAATTCTATCACATTTGTTCAATTTACGTCGCCCCTATTTCAGATAGCGTATTGGGCTAAGCGGCATCTGAAGGCGCATGAAATGGCGAGTGAAATGCACTATTAAACTTCTAGGGTAGGGCAAACAGAGACCCGATTAGATCATTTTATATTACGGTTAATATAAGAATTCAGCGTAATTCTATCACATTTGTTCAACTTACGTCGCTCCTATTTCAGGTAGCGTACTGGGCTAGGCGGCATCTTAAAGCGCGTGGAATGGCGAGCAAAATGCACTACTAATCTTCTATGATAGGGCAATCAGAGACCCGATTAGATCATTTTATATTTTGTTTAATATAAGATTTCAGGGAAATTCTATCACATTTGTTTAATTTTCGTCGCTCCTATTTCAGATAGCGTATTGAGCGAAGCGGCATCTCAAAGCGCATGAAATGGCGACTAAAATGCACGATTAAACTTCTAGGGTAGGGCAAGCAGAGACCCGATTAGATCATTTTATATTATGGTTAATTTAAGAATTCAGCAAAATTCTATCACATTCGTTCAATTTAGGTCGCTCCTATTTCAGATTGCGTACTGGGCTAGGCGGCATCTTAAAGCGCGTGGAATGCCGAGTAAAATCCACTATTAAACTTCTAGGCTAGGGCGAACAGAGACCAGATTAGATCATTTTACATTCTGGTTAATAAAATAATTCAGCGAAATTCTATCACCTTTGTTCAACTTTCGTCGCTCCTATTTCAGATAGCGTATTGGGCTCGGCGGCATCTTAAAGCGCGTGGAATGGCGAGCAAAATGCACTACTAATCTTCTATGATAGGGCTATCAGAGACCCGATTAGATCATTTTATATTTTGTTTAATATCAGATTTCAGGGAATTTGTATCACATTTGTTCAATTTACGTCGCTCCAAATTCAGATAGCGTATTCGGCTAAGCGGCATCTCAAAGCGCATGAAATGGCGAATAAAATGCACTCTTAAACTTCTAGGCTAGGGCAAACAGAGACCCGATTAGATCATTTTATATTACGGTTAATTTAAGAATTCAGCAACATTCTATCACATTTGTTCAATTTACGTCGCTCCTATTTCAGATAGCGTATTGGGCTCGGCGGCATCTTAAAGCGCGTGGAATGGCGAGTGAAATGCACTATTACACTTCTATGGTAGGGCGAACAGAGACCCGATTAGATCATTTTATATTATGGTTAATTTAAGAATTCAGCAAAATTCTATCACACTTGTTCAATTTACGTCGCTCCTATTTCAGATAGCGTACTGGGCTAGGCGGCATCTTAAAGCGCATGGAATGGCGAGTAAAATGCACTGCTAAACTTCTATGATAGGGCAATCAGAGACCCGATTAGATCATTTTATATTTTGTATAATATCAGTTTTCAGGGAATTTCTATCACATTTTTTCAACTTACGTCGCCCCTATTTCAGATAGCGTATTGGGCTAAGCGGCAGCTCAAAGCTCATGAAATGGCGAGTAAAATGCAATATTAAGCTTCGAGGGTAGGGCAAACAGACACCCGATTAGATCATTTTACATTAAGGTTAATATAAGAATTCAGGGAAATTCTATCACATTTGTTCAATTTACGTCGCTCCTATTTCAGATAGCGTACTGGACTAAGCGGCATCTTAAAGCGCATGAAATAAGGAGTAAAATGCACTATTAAAGTTCTAGGGTAGGGCAAACAGAGACCCGACTGGATCATTTTATATTATGGTTAATTTAAGAATTCAGCGAAATACTATCACATTCGTTCAATTTACGTCGCTCCTGTTTCAGATAGCGAATTGGGCCAAGCGGCATCTCAAAGCGCATGGAATGGCGAATAAAATGCCCTATTAAACTTCTAGGGTAGGGCAAACAGAGACCCGATTAGAACATTTTATATTACGGTTAATATAAGAATTCGGCGTAATTCTATCACATTTGTTCAATTTACGTCGCTGCTATTCCAGATAGCTTATTGTGCTTAGCGGCATCTCAAAGCGCATGAAATGACGAGTGAAATGCACTATTAAACTTCTAGGATAAGGCAAACAGAGACCCGATTAGATCATTTTATATTTTGGTTAATATATGAATTCAGCGAAATTCTATCACATTTGTTCAATTTACGTCTCTCATATTTCAGGTAGCGAACTGGGCTATGCGGCATCTTAAAGCGCGCGGAATGGCGAGTAAAATGCACTATTAAACTTCTATGCAAGGGCAATCAGAGACCCGATTAGATCATTTTATATTTTGGTTAATATAAGAATTCAGTGAAATTCTATCACATTTGTTCAATTTACGTCGCTCCTATTTCAGATAGCGTATTGGGCAAAGCGGCACCTCAAAGCGTATGAAATGGCGAATAAAATGCACTATTAAAGTTCTAGGCTAGGGCGAACAGAGATCCGATTAGATCATTTTACATTATGGTTAATAAAATAGTTCAGCGAAATTCTATCACATTTGTTCAACTTATATCGCTCCTATTTCAGATAGCGTATTAGGCTAAGCGGCATCTCAAAGCGCATGAAATGACGAGTAAAATGCACTATTAAAGTTCTAGGGTAGGGCAAACAGAGACCCGATTAGATCATTTTATATTATGGTTAATTTAAGAATTGAGCGAAATTCTATCACATTCGTTCAATTTAGGTCGCTCCTATTTCAGACAGCGTATTGGGCAAAGCGGCATCTCAAAGCGCATGAAATGACGAGTAAAATGCACTATTAAACTTCTAGGGTAGGGCAAGCAGAGACTCGATTAGATCATTTTATATTATGGTTAATTTAAGAATTCAGCGAAATTCTATCACATTTGTTCAATTTACGTCGCTCCTATTTCAGATACCGTATTGGGCTAACCGGCATCTGAAGGCGCCTGAAATGGCGAGTACAATGCACTATTAAACTTCTAGGGTAGGGCAAACAGAGACCCGATTAAATCATTTTATATTATGGTTAATTTAAGATGTCAGCAAAATTTTATCACATTTGTTCAATTTACGTCGCTCCTATTTCAGATAGCGTATTGGGCTAGGCGGCATATTAAAGCGCGTGGAATGGCGAGTAGAATGCACTACTAAACATCTATGATAGGGCAATTAGAGACCCGATTAGATCATTTTATATTTTGTTTAATATAAGATTTCAGGGAAATTCTATCACATTTGTTCAATTTACGTCGCTCCTATTTCAGATAGCGTATTGGGCTAAGCGGCATCTTAAGGCGCATGAAATGGAGAATAAAATGCACTATTAAACTTCTAGGCTAGGGAGAACAGAGACCCGATTAGATCATTTTACATTATGGTTCATAAAAGAATTCAGCGAAATTCTATCACATTTTTTCAACTTAAGTCGCTCCTATTTCAGATAGCGTATTGGGCTAAGCGGCATCTCAAAGCGCATGAAATGGCGAGTAAAATGCACTATTAAACTTCTAGGGTAGGGCAAGCAGAGACCCGATTACATCATCTCATATTATGGTTAATTTAAGAATTCAGCAAAATTCTATCACATTTGTTCAATTTACGTCGCTCCTATTTCAGATAGCGTATTGGGCTAAGCGGCATCTCAAAGCGCCTGAAATGGCGAGTGAAATGCACTATTAGACTTCTATGGTAGGGCGAACAGAGACCCGATTAGATCATTTTACATTAAGGTTAATAAAAGAATTCAGGGAAATTCTATCACATTTGTTCAACTTACGTCGCTCCTGTTTCAGGTAGCGTACTGGGCTAGGCGGCATCTTCAAGCGCGTGGAATGGCGAGTAAAATGCACTACTAAACTTCTGTGATAGGGCAATCAGAGACCCGATTAGATCATTTTATATTTTGTTTAATATAAGATTTCAGGGAAATTCTATCACATTTGTTCAATTTACGTCGCTCCTATTTCAGATAGCGTATTGGGCTAAGCGGCATCTCAAGGCGCATGAAATGGCGAATAAAATGCGCTATTAAACTTCTAGGCTAGGGCGAACAGAGACCAGATTAGATCATTTTACATTAAGGTTAATATAAGAATTCACGGAAATTGTATCACATTTGTTCAACTTACGTCGCTCCTATTTCAGATAGCGTATTGGGCTAAGCGGCATTTCAAAGTGCATTAAATGGCGAGTAAAATGCACTATCAAACTTCTAGGATAAGGCAAACAGAGACCCGATTAGATCATTGTATATTACGGTTAATATAAGAATTCAGCGTAATTCTATCACAGTTGTTCAACTTACGTCGCTCCTATTTCAGGTAGCGTACTGGGCTTGGCGGCATCTTAAAGCGCGTGGAATGGCGAGTAAAATGCACTATTAAACTTCTAGCATAAGGCAAACAGTGACCCGATTAGATCATTTTATATTGCGGTTAATATAAGAATGCGGCGTAATTCTTTCACATTTGTTCAATTTACGTCGCTGCTATTCCAGATAGCTTATTGTGCTTAGCGGCATCTCAAAGCGCATGAAATGACGAGTGAAATACACTATTAAACTTCTAGGGTAGGGCAAACAGAGACCCGATTAGATCATTTTATATTAAGGTTACTTTAAGAATTCAGCGAAATTCTATCACATTTGTTCAATTTACGTCGCTCCTATTTCAGATAGCGTACTGTACTAGACGGCATCTTAAGGCTCGTGGAATGGCGAGTAAAATGCACTACTAAACTTCTGTGATAGGGCAATCAGAGACCCGATTAGATCATTTTATATTTTGGTTAATATACGAATTCAGCGAAATTCTATCACATTTGTTCAATTTACGTCGCTCCTATTACAGATAATTTATTGTGCTTAGCGGCATCTCAAAGCGCATGAAGTGACGAGTGGAATGCACTATTAAACTTCTAGGGTAGTGCAAACAGAGACCCGATTAGATCATTTTATATTATGGTTAATTTAAGAATTCAGCAAAATTCTATCACATTTGTTCAACTTACGTCGCTCCTATTTCAGATAGCGTACTGGGCTAGGCGGCATCTTAAAGCGGGTGGAATGGCGAGTAGAATGCACTATTAAAATTCTATGGTAGGGCAAACAGAGACTCGATTAGATCATTTTACATTAATGTTAATGAAAGAATTCAGCGAAATTCTATCACATTTGTTCAACTTACGTCGCTCCTATTTCAGATAGCGTATTGGGCTAAGCGGCACCTCAAAGCGCATGAAATGGAGAGTGAAATGCACTATTAAACTTCTAGGGTAGGGCGAACAGAGACCCGATTGGATCATTTTACATTAAGGTTTATATAAGAATTCACGGAAATTCTATCACATTTGTTCAATTTACGTCGCTCCTATTTCAGATAGCGTATTGGGCTAAGCGGCCTGTCAAAGCGCATGAAATGATGCGTAAAATGCGCTATTAAACTTCTAGGATAAGGCAAACGGAGACCCGATTAGTTCATTTTATATTACGGTTAATATAAGAATTCAGCGTAATTCTATCACATTTGTTCATCTTACGTCGCTCCTATTTCAGATAGCCTACTGACCTAGGCGGCATCTTAAAGCGCATGGAAGGGCGAGTAAAATGCACTACTAAACTTCTATGATAGAGCAATCAGAGACCCGATTAGATCATTTAATATTTTGTTTAATATAAGATTTCAGGGAAATTCTATCACATTTGTTCAATTTACGTCGCTCCTATTTCAGATAGCGTATTGGGCTAAGCGGCATCACAAAGAACATGAAATGGCGAACAAAACGCACTATTAAACTTCTAGGCTATGGCGAAAAGAGATCAGATTAGATCATTTTATATTTTGGTTAACATAAGAATTCTGCGAAATTCTATCACAATTGTTCAATTTACGTCGCTCCTATTTCAGACAGCTTATTGGGCTTAGCGGCATCTCAAAGCGCATGAAGTGACGAGTGAAATGCACTATTAAACTTCTAGGGTAGGGCAAGCAGAGACCCGATTAGATCATTTTATATTATGGTTAATTTAAGAATTCAGCGAAATTCTATCACATTTGTTCCATTTACGTCGCTCCAATTTCAGATAGCGTATTGGGCTAAGCGGCATCTCAAAGCGCATGAAATGGCGAATAAACTGCACTATTAAACTTCTAGGCTAGGGCGAACAGAGACCCGAGCAGATCATTTTACACTATGGTTAATAAAAGAATTCAGCGTAATTCTATCACATTTGTTCAACTTACGTCGCTCCTATTTCAGCTAGCGTATTGGGCTAAGCGGCATCTCAAGGCGCATGAAATGGCGAGTGAAATGCACTATTAAACTTCTAGGATAAGGCAAACAGATACCCGGTTAGATCACTTTATATTACGGTTAATATAAGAATGCAGCGTAATTCTATCACATTTGTTCAAGTTACGTCGCTCCTATTTCAGATAGCGTACTGGGCTAGGCGGCACCTTAAAGCGCGTGGAATGGCGAGTAAAATGCACTACTAATCTTCTATGATAGGGCAATCAGAGACCCGATTAGATCATTTTATATTTTGTTTAATATAAGATTTCAGGGAAATTCTATCACATTTGTTCAATTTACGTCGCTCCTATTTCAGATAGCGTATTGGGCTACGCGGCATCACAAAGCGCATGAAATGGCGAATAAAATGCACTATTAAACTTCTAGGGTAGGGCAAACAGAGACCCGATTAGATCATTTTGTACTATGGTTAATTTAAGAATTCAGCAAAATTCTATCACGTTTGTTCAATTTACGTCGCTCCTATTGCAGATAGCGTATTGGGTTAAGCGGCACCTCAAAGCGCATGAAATTGCGAGTAAAATGCACTATTAAACTTCTAGGGTTGAGCAAACAGGGACCCGATTAGATCATTTTATATTATGGTTAATTTAAGAATTCAGCGAAATTCTATCACATTTGTTCAATTTACGTCGCTCCTATTTCAGATAGCGTATTGGGCTAAGCGGCATCTCAAAGCGCGTGGAATGGCGAGTAAAATGCACTATTAAACTTCTATGATAGGGCAATCAGAGACCCGATTAGATCGTTTTATATTACGGTTAATATAAGAATTCAGCGTAATTCTATCACATTTGTTGAACTTACGTCGCTCCTATTTCAGATAGCGTATTGGGCTAAGCGGCATCTCAAATCGCATGAAATGGCGAATAAAATGCACTATTAAACTTCTAGGCTAGGGCGAACAGAGACCCGAGCAGATCATTTTACATTATGGTTAATAAAAGAATTCAGCGTAATTCTATCACATTTGTTGAACTTACGTCGCTCCTATTTCAGATAGCGTATTGGGCTAAGCGGCATCTCAAGGCGCATGAAATGGCGAGTGAAATGCACTATTAGACTTCTATGGTAGGGCGAACAGAGACCCGATTGGATCATTTTACATTAAGGTTAATATAAGAATTCACGGAAATTCTATCACATTTGTTCAATTTACGTCGCTCCTATTCCAGATAGCGCATTGGGCTAAGCGGCATCTCAAAGCGCATGAAATGGCGAGTAAAATGCGCTATTAAACTTCTAGGATAAGGCAAACAGAGACCCGATTAGATCATTTTATATTACGGTTAATATAAGGATTCAGCGTAATTCTATCACATTTGTTCAAGTTTCGACGCTCCTATTTCAGATAGGGTACTGGGCTAGGCGGCATCTAAAAGCGCGTGGAATGGCGAGTAAAATGCACTACTAATCTTCTATTGTAGGGCAATCAGAGACCCGATTAGATCATTTTATATTTTGATTAATATAAGATTTCAGGGAAATTCTATCACATTTGCTCAATTTACGTCGCTCCTATTTCAGATAGCGTATTGGGCTTAGCGGCATCTCAAAGCACATGAAGTGACGAGTGAAATGCACTATTCAACTTCTAGGGTAGGGCAAACAGAGACACGATTATATCATTTTACATTATGGTTAATGTAAGAATTCAGCGAAATTCTATCACATTTGTTCAATTTACGTTGCTCCTATTTCAGATAGCTTATTGGGCTTAGCGGCATCTCAAAGCGCATGAAGTGTCGAGTGAAATGCCCTATTAAACTTCTAGGGTAGGGCAAACAGAGACCCGATTAGATCATTTTATATTATGATTAATTTAAGAATTCAGCAAAATTCTATCACATATGTTCAACTTACGTCGCTTCTATTTCAGATAGCGTACTGTGCTAGGCGGCATCTTAAAGCTCGTGGAATGGCGAGTAAAGTGCACTACTAAACTTCTATGATAGGGCAATCAGAGACCCGATTAGATCATTTTATATTTTGTTTAATATAAGATTTCAGGGAAATTCTATCACATTTGTTTAATTTACGTCGCTCCTATTTCAGATAGCGTATTGGGCGAAGCGGCATCTCAAAGCGCATGAAATGGCGAGTAAAATGCACTATTAAACTTCTAGGGTAGGGCAAGCAGAGGCCCGATTAGATCATTTTATATTATGCTTAATTTAAGAATTCCGCAAAATTCTATCACATTTGTTCAATTTACGTCGCTCCTATTTCAGATAGCGTATTGGGCTAAGCGGCATCTCAAAGCGCATGAAATGGCGAGTAAAATGAACTATTAAACTTCTAGGGTAGGGTAAGCAGAGACCCGATTACATCATCTAATATTATGGTTAATTTAAGAATTCAGCAAAATTCTATCACATTTGTTCAATTTACGTCGCTCCTATTTCAGATAGCGTATTGGGCTAAGCGGCATCTCAAAGAGCATGAAATGGCGAGTGAAATGCACTATTAGACTTCTATGGTTGGGCGAACAGAGACCCGATTAGATCATTTTACATTAAGGTTAATATAAGAATTCAGGGAAATTCTATCACATTTGATCAATTTACGTCGCTCCTATTCCAGATAGCGTATTGGGATAAGCGGCATCTCAAAGCGCATGAAATGGCGAGTAAAATGCACTATCAAACTTCTAGGATAAGGCAAACAGAGACCCGATTAGATCATTTTATATTACGGTTAATATAAGAATTCGGCGTAATTCTATCACATTTGTTCAATTTACGTCGCTGCTATTCCAGATAGCTTATTGTGCTTAGCGGCATCTCAAAGCGCATGAAATGACGAGTGAAATGCACTATTAAACTTCTAGGATAAGGCAAACAGAGACCCGATTAGATCATTTTATATTTTGGTTAATATAAGAACTCAGCGATATTCTATCACACTTGTTCAATTTACGTCGCTCCTATATCAGATAGCGTATTGGGCTAAGCGGCATTTCAAAGCGCATGAAATGGCGAGTAAAATGCCCTATTAAACTTCTAGGATAAGGCAAACAGAGACACGATTAGATCATTTTATATTATGGTTAATTTAAGATGTCAGCAAAATTTTATCACATTTGTTCAGTTTACGTCGCTCCTATTTCAGATAGCGTACTGGGATAGACGGCATCTTAAAGCGCGTGGAATGGCGAGTAGAATGCACTACTAAACTTCTATGATAGGGCAATCAGAGACCCGATTAGATCATTTTATATTATGGTTAATTTAAGAATTCAGCAAAATTCTATCACATTCGTTCAATTTAGGTCGCTCCTATTTCAGATAGCGTTCTGGGCTAGGCGGCATCTTAAAGCGCGTGGAATGGCGAGTAAAATGCACTGCTAAACTTCTATGAAAGGGCAATCAGAGGCCCGATTAGATCATTTTATATTTTGTTTAATATAAGATTTCAGGGAAATTCTATCACATTTGTTTAATTTACGTCGCTCCTATTTCAGATAGCGTATTGGGCGAAGCGGCATCTCAAATCGCATGAAATGGCGAGTAAAATGCACTATTAAACTTGTAGGGTAGGGCAAGCAGAGACCCGATTAGATCATTTTATATTATGCTTAATTTAAGAATTCAGCAAAATTCTATCACATTTGTTCAATTTACGTCGCTCCTATTTCAGATAGCGTATTGGGCTAAGCGACATCTCAAAGCGCATGAAATGGCGAGTAAAATGAACTATTAAACTTCTAGGGTAGGGCAAGCAGAGACCCGATTACATCATCTAATATTATGGTTAATTTAAGGATTCAGCAAAATTCTATCACACTTGTTCAATTTACGTCGCTCCTATTTCAAATAGCGTATTGGGCTAAGCGGCATCACAGAGCGCATGAAATGGCGAGTGAAATGCACCATTAGACTTCTATGGTAGGGCGAACAGAGACCCGATTAGATCATTTTACATTAAGGTTAATATAAGGATTCACGGATATTCTATCACATTTATTCAATTTACGTCGCTCCTATTTCAGATAGCGTATTGGGCTATGCGGCATCTTAAAGCGCGTGGAATGGCGAGTAAAATGCACTATTAAAGTTCTAGGCTCGGGCGAACAGAGATCCGATTAGATCATTTTACATTATGGTTAATAAAAGAATTCAGCGAAATTCTATCACATTTGTTCCACTTATATCGCTCCAATTTCAGATAGCGTATTAGGCTAAGCGGCATCTCAAAGCGCATGAAATGACGAGTAAAATGCACTATTAAAGTTCTAGGGTAGGGCAAACAGAGACCCGATTAGATCATTTTATATTACGGTTAATATAAGAATTCAGCGTAATTCTATCACATTTGTTCAATTTACGTCGCTCCTATTTCAGATAGCGTATTGGGCTAAGCGGCATATCAAAGGGCATGAAATGGCGAGCAAAATGCACTGTTAAACTTCTAGGGTAGGGCAAACAGAGACCCGATTAGATCATTTTGTACTATGGTTAATTTAAGAATTCAGCAAAATTCTATCACGTTTGTTCAATTTACGTCGCTCCTATTGCAGATAGCGTATTGGGTTAAGCGGCACCTCAAAGCGCATGAAATTGCGAGTAAAATGCACGATTAAACTTCTAGGGTAGGGCAAACAGAGACCCGATTAGATCATTTTATACTTTGGTTAATATAAGAATTCAGCGAAATTCTATCACATTTGTTCAAGTTACGTCGCCCCTATTTCAGATAGCGTACTGGGCTAGGCGGCATCTTAAAGCGCGTGGAATGGCGAGTAAAATGCACTATTAAACTTCTATGATAGGGCAATCAGAGACCCGATTAGATCGTTTTATATTTTGGTTAATATAAGAATTCAACGAAATTCTATCACATTTGTAAAATTTACGTCGCTCCTATTACAGATAGCTTATTGGGCTTAGCGGCATCTCAACGCGCATGAAATGACGAGTGAAATGCACTATTAAACTTCTAGGGTAGGGCAAACAGAGACCCGATTAGATCATTTTATATTGAGGTTAATTTAAGAATTAAGCAAAATTCTATCACATTTGTTCAATTTACGTCGCTCCTATTTCAGATAGCGTACTGGGCTAGGCGGCATCTTAAAGCGGGTGGAATGGCGAGTAGAATGCACTATTAAAATTCTATGGTAGGGCAAACAGAGACTCGATTAGATCATTTTACATTAATGTTAATGAAAGAATTCAGCGAAATTCTATCACATTTGTTCAACTTACGTCGCTCCTATTTCAGATAGCGTATTGGGCTAAGCGGCACCACAAAGCGCATGAAATGGAGAGTGAAATGCACTATTAAACTTCTAGGGTAGGGCGCACAGAGACCCGATTGGATCATTTTACATTAAGGTTTATATAAGAATTCACGGAAATTCTATCACATTTGTTCAATTTACGTCGCTCCTATTTCAGATAGCGTATTGGGCTAAGCGGCCTGTCAAAGCGCATGAAATGATGCGTAAAATGCGCTATTAAACTTCTAGGATAAGGCAAACGGAGACCCGATTAGTTCATTTTATATTACGGTTAATATAAGAATTCAGCGTAATTCTATCACATTTGTTCATCTTACGTCGCTCCTATTTCAGATAGCCTACTGACCTAGGCGGCATCTTAAAGCGCATGGAAGGGCGAGTAAAATGCACTACTAAACTTCTATGATAGAGCAATCAGAGACCCGATTAGATCATTTTATATTTTGTTTAATATAAGATTTCAGGGAAATTCTATCACATTTGTTCAATTTACGTCGCTCCTATTTCAGATAGCGTATTGGGCTAAGCGGCATCACAAAGAACATGAAATGGCGAACAAAATGCACTATTAAACTTCTAGGCTATGGCGAACAGAGATCAGATTAGATCATTTTATATTTTGGTTAACATAAGAATTCTGCGAAATTCTATCACATTTGTTCAATTTACGTCGCTCCTATTTCAGATAGCTTATTGGGCTTAGCGGCATCTCAAAGCGCATAAAGTGACGAGTGAAATGCACTATTAAACTTCTAGGGTAGGGCAAGCAGAGACCCGATTAGATCATTTTATATTATGGTTAATTTAAGAATTCAGCGAAATTCTATCACATTTGTTCCATTTACGTCGCTCCAATTTCAGATAGCGTATTGGGCTAAGCGGCATCTCAAAGCGCATGAAATGGCGAATAAAATGCACTATTAAACTTCTAGGCTAGGGCGAACAGAGACCCGAGCAGATCATTTTACATTATGGTTAATAAAAGAATTCAGCGTAATTCTATCACATTTGTTCAACTTACGTCGCTCCTATTTCAGATAGCGTATTGGGCTAAGCGGCATCTCAAGGCGCATGAAATGGCGAGTGAAATGCACTATTAGACTTCTATGGTAGGGCGAACAGAGACCAGATTGGATCATTTTACATTAAGGTTAATATAAGAATTCACGGGAATTCTATCACATTTGTTCAATTTACGTCGCTCCTATTCCAGATAGCGCATTGGGCTAAGCGGCATCTCAAAGCGCATGAAATGGCGAGTAAAATGCGCTATTAAACTTCTAGGATAAGGCAAACAGAGACCCGATTAGATCATTTTATATTACGGTTAATATAAGAATTCAGCGTAATTCTATCACATTTGTTCAAGTTACGACGCTCCTATTTCAGATAGGGTACTGGGCTAGGCGGCATCTAAAAGCGCGTGGAATGGCGAGTAAAATGCACTACTAATCTTCTATGATAGGGCAATCAGAGACCCGATTAGATCATTTTATATTTTGATTAATATAAGATTTCAGGGAAATTCTATCACATTTGTTCAATTTACGTCGCTCATATTTCAGATAGCGTATTGGGCTAAGCGGCATCTCAAAGCGCATGAAATGGCGAGTAGAATGCACTATTAAACTTCTAGGGTAGTGCAAACAGAGACCAGATTAGATCATTTTATATTTTGGTTAATATAAGAATTCTGCGAAATTCTATCACATTTGTTCAAGTTACGTCGCTCCTATTTCAGATAGCGTATTGGGCTAAGCGGCCTCTCAAAGCGCATGAAATGGCGCGTAAAATGCGCTATTATACTTCTAGGATAAGGCAAACGGAGACCCGATTAGTTCATTTTATATTACGGTTAATATAAGAATTCAGCGTAATTCTATCACATTTGTTCATCTTACGTCGCTCCTATTTCAGATAGCCTACTGACCTATGCGGCATCTTAAAGCGCGTGGAAGGGCGAGTAAAATGCACTACTAAACTTCTATGATAGAGCAATCAGAGACCCGATTAGATCATTTTATATTTTGTTTAATATAAGATTTCAGGGAAATTCTATCACATTTGTTCAATTTACGTCGCTCCTATTTCAGATAGCGTATTGGGCTAAGCGGCATCTCAAAGCGCATGAAATGGCGAGTGAAATGGACTATTAGACTTCTATGGTAGGGCGAACAGAGACCCGATTGGATCATTTTATATTATGGTTAATTTAAGAATTCAGCGAAATTCTATCACATTTGTTCAATTTACGTCGCTCCAATTTCAGATAGCGTATTGGGCTAAGCGGCATCTCAAAGCGCATGAAATGGCGAATAAAATGCACTATTAAACTTCTAGGCAAGGGCGAACAGAGACCCGAGCAGATCATTTTACATTATGGTTAATAAAAGAATTCAGCGTAATTCTATCACATTTGTTCAACTTACGTCGCTCCTATTTCAGATAGCGTATTGCGCTAAGCGGCATCTCAAAGCGCATGAAATGGCGAGTGAAATGCACTATTAGACTTCAATGGTAGGGCGAACAGAGACCCGATTGGATCATTTTACATTAAGGTTAATATAAGAATTCACGGAAATTCTATCACATTTGTTCAATTTACGTCGCTCCTATTCCAGATAGCGTATTGGGCTAAGCGGCATCTCAAAGCGCATGAAATGGCGAGTAAAATGCAATACTAAACTTCTAGGATAAGGCAAACAGAGACCCGATTAGATCATTTTATATTTTTGTTAATATAAGAATTCAGCGAAATTCTATCACATTTATTCAATTTACGTCGCTCGTATTTCCGATAGCGTATTGGGCTAAGCGGCATCTCAAAGCGCATGAAATGGCGAGTAAAATGCACTATTAAACTTCTAGGGTAGAGCAAACAGAGACTCGATTAGATCATTTTATATTATGGTTAATATAAGAATTCAGCGAAATTCTATCACATTTGTTCAATTTGCGTCGCTCATATTTCAGATAGCATATTGGGATAAGCGGCATCTCAAAGCGCATGAAATGGCGCGTAAAATGCGCTATTAAACTTCTAGGATAAGGCAAACGGAGACCCGATTAGTTCATTTTATATTACGGTTAATATAAGAATTCAGCGTAATTCTATCACATTTCTTCAAATTACGTCGCTCCTATTTCAGATAGCGTACTGGGCTGGCCGGCATCTTAAACCGCGTGGAATGGCGAGTAAAATGCACTATTAAGCTTCTATGATAGGGCATTCACAGACCCGATTAGACCATTTTATATTTTGTTTAATATAAGATTTCAGGGAAATTCTATCACATTTATTCAATTTACGTCGCTCATATTTCAGATAGCGTATTGGGCTAAGCGGCATCTCAAAGCGCATGAAATGGCGAGCCGAATGCACTATTAAACTTCTAGGGTAGTGCAAACAGAGACCCGATTAGTTCATTTTATATTACGGTTAATATAAGAATTCAGCGTAATTCTATCGCATTTGTTCAATTTACGTCGCTCCTATTTCAGATAGCGTACTGGGCTAGGCGGCATCTTAGAGCGCGTGAAATGGCGAGTAAAATGCACTATTAAACTTCTATGATAGGGCAATCAGAGACCCGATTAGATTATTTTATATTTTGGTTAATATAAGAATTCAGGGAAATTATATCACATTTGCTCAATTTACGTCGCTCCTATTTCAGATAGCGTATTGGGCGAAGCGGCATCTCAAATCGCATGAAATGGCGAGTAAAATGCACTATTAAACTTGTAGGGTAGGGCAAGCAGAGACCCGATTAGATCATTTTATATTATGCTTAATTTAAGAATTCAGCAAAATTCTATCACATTTGTTCAATTTACGTCGCTCCTATTTCAGATAGCGTATTGGGCTAAGCGACATCTCAAAGCGCATGAAATGGCGAGTAAAATGAACTATTAAACTTCTAGGGTAGGGCAAGCAGAGACCCGATTACATCATCTAATATTATGGTTAATTTAAGGATTCAGCAAAATTCTATCACACTTGTTCAATTTACGTCGCTCCTATTTCAAATAGCGTATTGGGCTAAGCGGCATCACAGAGCGCATGAAATGGCGAGTGAAATGCACCATTAGACTTCTATGGTAGGGCGAACAGAGACCCGATTAGATCATTTTACATTAAGGTTAATATAAGGATTCACGGAAATTCTATCACATTTATTCAATTTACGTCGCTCCTATTTCAGATAGCGTATTGGGCTATGCGGCATCTTAAAGCGCTCGGAATGGCGAGTAAAATGCACTATTAAAGTTCTAGGCTCGGGCGAACAGAGATCCGATTAGATCATTTTACATTATGGTTAATAAAAGAATTCAGCGAAATTCTATCACATTTGTTCCACTTATATCGCTCCAATTTCAGATAGCGTATTAGGCTAAGCGGCATCTCAAAGCGCATGAAATGACGAGTAAAATGCACTATTAAAGTTCTAGGGTAGGGCAAACAGAGACCCGATTAGATCATTTTATATTACGGTTAATATAAGAATTCAGCGTAATTCTATCACATTTGTTCAATTTACGTCGCTCCTATTTCAGATAGCGTATTGGGCTAAGCGGCATATCAAAGGGCATGAAATGGCGAGCAAAATGCACTATTAAACTTCTAGGGTAGGGCAAACAGAGACCCGATTAGATCATTTTGTACTATGGTTAATTTAAGAATTCAGCAAAATTCTGTCACGTTTGTTCAATTTACGTCGCTCCTATTCCAGATAGCGCATTGGGCTAAGCGGCATCTCAAAGCGCATGAAATGGCGAGTAAAATGCGCTATTAAACTTCTAGGATAAGGCAAACAGAGACCCGATTAGATCATTTTATATTACGGTTAATATAAGAATTCAGCGTAATTCTATCACATTTGTTCAAGTTACGACGCTCCTATTTCAGATAGGGTACTGGGCTAGGCGGCATCTAAAAGCGCGTGGAATGGCGAGTAAAATGCACTACTAATCTTCTATGATAGGGCAATCAGAGACCCGATTAGATCATTTTATATTTTGATTAATATAAGATTTCAGGGAAATTCTATCACATTTGTTCAATTTACGTCGCTCATATTTCAGATAGCGTATTGGGCTAAGCGGCATCTCAAAGCGCATGAAATGGCGAGTAGAATGCACTATTAAACTTCTAGGGTAGTGCAAACAGAGACCAGATTAGATCATTTTATATTTGGTTAATATAAGAATTCTGCGAAATTCTATCACATTTGTTCAAGTTACGTCGCTCCTATTTCAGATAGCGTATTGGGCTAAGCGGCCTCTCAAAGCGCATGAAATGGCGCGTAAAATGCGCTATTATACTTCTAGGATAAGGCAAACGGAGACCCGATTAGTTCATTTTATATTACGGTTAATATAAGAATTCAGCGTAATTCTATCACATTTGTTCATCTTACGTCGCTCCTATTTCAGATAGCCTACTGACCTATGCGGCATCTTAAAGCGCGTGGAAGGGCGAGTAAAATGCACTACTAAACTTCTATGATAGAGCAATCAGAGACCCGATTAGATCATTTTATATTTTGTTTAATATAAGATTTCAGGGAAATTCTATCACATTTGTTCAATTTACGTCGCTCCTATTTCAGATAGCGTATTGGGCTAAGCGGCATCTCAAAGCGCATGAAATGGCGAGTGAAATGCACTATTAGACTTCTATGGTAGGGCGAACAGAGACCCGATTGGATCATTTTATATTATGGTTAATTTAAGAATTCAGCGAAATTCTATCACATTTGTTCAATTTACGTCGCTCCCAATTTCAGATAGCGTATTGGGCTAAGCGGCATCTCAAAGCGCATGAAATGGCGAATAAAATGCACTATTAAACTTCTAGGCAAGGGCGAACAGAGACCCGAGCAGATCATTTTACATTATGGTTAATAAAAGAATTCAGCGTAATTCTATCACATTTGTTCAACTTACGTCGCTCCTATTTCAGATAGCGTATTGGGCTAAGCGGCATCTCAAAGCGCATGAAATGGCGAGTGAAATGCACTATTAGACTTCAATGGTAGGGCGAACAGAGACCCGATTGGATCATTTTACATTAAGGTTAATATAAGAATTCACGGAAATTCTATCACATTTGTTCAATTTACGTCGCTCCTATTCCAGATAGCGTATTGGGCTAAGCGGCATCTCAAAGCGCATGAAATGGCGAGTAAAATGCAATACTAAACTTCTAGGATAAGGCAAACAGAGACCCGATTAGATCATTTTATATTTTTGTTAATATAAGAATTCAGCGAAATTCTATCACATTTATTCAATTTACGTCGCTCGTATTTCCGATAGCGTATTGGGCTAAGCGGCATCTCAAAGCGCATGAAATGGCGAGTAAAATGCACTATTAAACTTCTAGGGTAGAGCAAACAGAGACTCGATTAGATCATTTTATATTATGGTTAATATAAGAATTCAGCGAAATTCTATCACATTTGTTCAATTTGCGTCGCTCATATTTCAGATAGCATATTGGGATAAGCGGCATCTCAAAGCGCATGAAATGGCGCGTAAAATGCGCTATTAAACTTCTAGGATAAGGCAAACGGAGACCCGATTAGTTCATTTTATATTACGGTTAATATAAGAATTCAGCGTAATTCTATCACATTTCTTCAAATTACGTCGCTCCTATTTCAGATAGCGTACTGGGCTGGCCGAATCTTAAACCGCGTGGAATGGCGAGTAAAATGGACTATTAAGCTTCTATGATAGGGCATTCACAGACCCGATTAGACCATTTTATATTTTGTTTAATATAAGATTTCAGGGAAATTCTATCACATTTATTCAATTTACGTCGCTCATATTTCAGATAGCGTATTGGGCTAAGCGGCATCTCAAAGCGCATGAAATGGCGAGTCGAATGCACTATTAAACTTCTAGGGTAGTGCAAACAGATACCCGATTAGTTCATTTTATATTACGGTTAATATAAGAATTCAGCGTAATTCTATCGCATTTGTTCAATTTACGTCGCTCCTATTTCAGATAGCGTACTGGGCTAGGCGGCATCTTAGAGCGCGTGAAATGGCGAGTAAAATGCACTATTAAACTTCTATGATAGGGCAATCAGAGACCCGATTAGATTATTTTATATTTTGGTTAATATAAGAATTCAGGGAAATTCTATCACATTTGCTCAATTTACGTCGCTCCTATTTCAGATAGCGTATTGGGCGAAGCGGCATCTCAAATCGCATGAAATGGCGAGTAAAATGCACTATTAAACTTGTAGGGTAGGGCAAGCAGAGACCCGATTAGATCATTTTATATTATGCTTAATTTAAGAATTCAGCAAAATTCTATCACATTTGTTCAATTTACGTCGCTCCTATTTCAGATAGCGTATTGGGCTAAGCGACATCTCAAAGCGCATGAAATGGCGAGTAAAATGAACTATTAAACTTCTAGGGTAGGGCAAGCAGAGACCCGATTACATCATCTAATATTATGGTTAATTTAAGGATTCAGCAAAATTCTATCACACTTGTTCAATTTACGTCGCTCCTATTTCAAATAGCGTATTGGGCTAAGCGGCATCACAGAGCGCATGAAATGGCGAGTGAAATGCACCATTAGACTTCTATGGTAGGGCGAACAGAGACCCGATTAGATCATTTTACATTAAGGTTAATATAAGGATTCACGGAAATTCTATCACATTTATTCAATTTACGTCGCTCCTATTTCAGATAGCGTATTGGGCTATGCGGCATCTTAAAGCGCTCGGAATGGCGAGTAAAATGCACTATTAAAGTTCTAGGCTCGGGCGAACAGAGATCCGATTAGATCATTTTACATTATGGTTAATAAAAGAATTCAGCGAAATTCTATCACATTTGTTCCACTTATATCGCTCCAATTTCAGATAGCGTATTAGGCTAAGCGGCATCTCAAAGCGCATGAAATGACGAGTAAAATGCACTATTAAAGTTCTAGGGGTAGGGCAAACAGAGACCCGATTAGATCATTTTATATTACGGTTAATATAAGAATTCAGCGTAATTCTATCACATTTGTTCAATTTACGTCGCTCCTATTTCAGATAGCGTATTGGGCTAAGCGGCATATCAAAGGGCATGAAATGGCGAGCAAAATGCACTATTAAACTTCTAGGGTAGGGCAAACAGAGACCGATTAGATCATTTTGTACTATGGTTAATTTAAGAATTCAGCAAAATTCTATCACGTTTGTTCAATTTACGTCGCTCCTATTGCAGATAGCGTATTGGGTTAAGCGGCACCTCAAAGCGCATGAAATTGCGAGTAAAATGCACGATTAAACTTCTAGGGTAGGGCAAACAGAGACCCGATTAGATCATTTTATACTTTGGTTAATATAAGAATTCAGCGAAATTCTATCACATTTGTTCAAGTTACGTCGCCCCTATTTCAGATAGCGTACTGGGCTAGGCGGCATCTTAAAGCGCGTGGAATGGCGAGTAAAATGCACTATTAAACTTCTATGATAGGGCAATCAGAGACCCGATTAGATCGTTTTATATTTTGGTTAATATAAGAATTCAACGAAATTCTATCACATTTGTAAAATTTACGTCGCTCCTATTACAGATAGCTTATTGGGCTTAGCGGCATCTCAAAGCGCATGAAATGACGAGTGAAATGCACTATTAAACTTCTAGGGTAGGGCAAACAGAGACCCGATTAGATCATTTTATATTATGGTTAATTTAAGAATTCAGCGAAATTCTATCACATTTGTTCAATTTACGTCGCTCCAATTTCAGATAGCGTATTGGGCTAAGCGGCATCTCAAAGCGCATGAAATGGCGAATAAAATGCACTATTAAACTTCTAGGCAAGGGCGAACAGAGACCCGAGCAGATCATTTTACATTATGGTTAATAAAAGAATTCAGCGTAATTCTATCACATTTGTTCAACTTACGTCGCTCCTATTTCAGATAGCGTATTGGGCTAAGCGGCATCTCAAAGCGCATGAAATGGCGAGTGAAATGCACTATTAGACTTCAATGGTAGGGCGAACAGAGACCCGATTGGATCATTTTACATTAAGGTTAATATAAGAATTCACGGAAATTCTATCACATTTGTTCAATTTACGTCGCTCCTATTCCAGATAGCGTATTGGGCTAAGCGGCATCTCAAAGCGCATGAAATGGCGAGTAAAATGCAATACTAAACTTCTAGGATAAGGCAAACAGAGACCCGATTAGATCATTTTATATTTTTGTTAATATAAGAATTCAGCGAAATTCTATCACATTTGTTCAATTTACGTCGCTCGTATTTCCGATAGCGTATTGGGCTAAGCGGCATCTCAAAGCGCATGAAATGGCGAGTAAAATGCACTATTAAACTTCTAGGGTAGAGCAAACAGAGACTCGATTAGATCATTTTATATTATGGTTAATATAAGAATTCAGCGAAATTCTATCACATTTGTTCAATTTGCGTCGCTCATATTTCAGATAGCATATTGGGATAAGCGGCATCTCAAAGCGCATGAAATGGCGCGTAAAATGCGCTATTAAACTTCTAGGATAAGGCAAACGGAGACCCGATTAGTTCATTTTATATTACGGTTAATATAAGAATTCAGCGTAATTCTATCACATTTCTTCAAATTACGTCGCTCCTATTTCAGATAGCGTACTGGGCTGGCCGGCATCTTAAACCGCGTGGAATGGCGAGTAAAATGCACTATTAAGCTTCTATGATAGGGCATTCACAGACCCGATTAGACCATTTTATATTTTGTTTAATGTAAGATTTCAGGGAAATTCTATCACATTTATTCAAATTACGTCGCTCATATTTCAGATAGCGTATTGGGCTAAGCGGCATCTCAAAGCGCATGAAATGGCGAGTCGAATGCACTATTAAACTTCTAGGGTAGTGCAAACAGAGACCCGATTAGTTCATTTTATATTACGGTTAATATAAGAATTCAGCGTAATTCTATCGCATTTGTTCAATTTACGTCGCTCCTATTTCAGATAGCGTACTGGGCTAGGCGGCATCTTAGAGCGCGTGAAATGGCGAGTAAAATGCACTATTAAACTTCTATGATAGGGCAATCAGAGACCCGATTAGATTATTTTATATTTTGGTTAATATAAGAATTCAGGGAAATTCTATCACATTTGCTCAATTTACGTCGCTCCTATTTCAGATATTGTATTGGGCTAAGCGGCACCTCAAAGCGCATGAAATGACGAGTGAAATGCACTATTATACATCTAGGGTAGGGTGAACAGAGGCCCAAAGAGATCATTTTACATTAAGGTGAATATAAGAATGCAGCGTAATTCTGTCACATTTGTTCAACTTACGTCGCTCCTATTTCAGATAGCGTATTGGGTTAAGCGACACCTCAAAGCGCATGAAATTGCGAGTAAAATGCACGATTAAACTTCTAGGGTAGGGCAAACAGAGACCCGATTAGATCATTTTATACTTTGGTTAATATAAGAATTCAGCGAAATTCTATCACATTTGTTCAAGTTACGTCGCCCCTATTTCAGATAGCGTACTGGGCTAGGCGGCATCTTAAAGCGCGTGGAATGGCGAGTAAAATGCACTATTAAACTTCTATGATAGGGCAATCAGAGACCCGATTAGATCGTTTTATATTTTGGTTAATATAAGAATTCAACGAAATTCTATCACATTTGTAAAATTTACGTCGCTCCTATTACAGATAGCTTATTGGGCTTAGCGGCATCTCAAAGCGCATGAAATGACGAGTGAAATGCACTATTAAACTTCTAGGGTAGGGCAAACAGAGACCCGATTAGATCATTTTATATTATGGTTAATTTAAGAATTCAGCGAAATTCTATCACATTTGTTCAATTTACGTCGCTCCAATTTCAGATAGCGTATTGGGCTAAGCGGCATCTCAAAGCGCATGAAATGGCGAATAAAATGCACTATTAAACTTCTAGGCAAGGGCGAACAGAGACCCGAGCAGATCATTTTACATTATGGTTAATAAAAGAATTCAGCGTAATTCTATCACATTTGTTCAACTTACGTCGCTCCTATTTCAGATAGCGTATTGGGCTAAGCGGCATCTCAAAGCGCATGAAATGGCGAGTGAAATGCACTATTAGACTTCAATGGTAGGGCGAACAGAGACCCGATTGGATCATTTTACATTAAGGTTAATATAAGAATTCACGGAAATTCTATCACATTTGTTCAATTTACGTCGCTCCTATTCCAGATAGCGTATTGGGCTAAGCGGCATCTCAAAGCGCATGAAATGGCGAGTAAAATGCAATACTAAACTTCTAGGATAAGGCAAACAGAGACCCGATTAGATCATTTTATATTTTTGTTAATATAAGAATTCAGCGAAATTCTATCACATTTGTTCAATTTACGTCGCTCGTATTTCCGATAGCGTATTGGGCTAAGCGGCATCTCAAAGCGCATGAAATGGCGAGTAAAATGCACTATTAAACTTCTAGGGTAGAGCAAACAGAGACTCGATTAGATCATTTTATATTATGGTTAATATAAGAATTCAGCGAAATTCTATCACATTTGTTCAATTTGCGTCGCTCATATTTCAGATAGCATATTGGGATAAGCGGCATCTCAAAGCGCATGAAATGGCGCGTAAAATGCGCTATTAAACTTCTAGGATAAGGCAAACGGAGACCCGATTAGTTCATTTTATATTACGGTTAATATAAGAATTCAGCGTAATTCTATCACATTTCTTCAAATTACGTCGCTCCTATTTCAGATAGCGTACTGGGCTGGCCGGCATCTTAAACCGCGTGGAATGGCGAGTAAAATGCACTATTAAGCTTCTATGATAGGGCATTCACAGACCCGATTAGACCATTTTATATTTTGTTTAATATAAGATTTCAGGGAAATTCTATCACATTTATTCAATTTACGTCGCTCATATTTCAGATAGCGTATTGGGCTAAGCGGCATCTCAAAGCGCATGAAATGGCGAGTCGAATGCACTATTAAACTTCTAGGGTAGTGCAAACAGAGACCCGATTAGTTCATTTTATATTACGGTTAATATAAGAATTCAGCGTAATTCTATCGCATTTGTTCAATTTACGTCGCTCCTATTTCAGATAGCGTACTGGGCTAGGCGGCATCTTAGAGCGCGTGAAATGGCGAGTAAAATGCACTATTAAACTTCTATGATAGGGCAATCAGAGACCCGATTAGATTATTTTATATTTTGGTTAATATAAGAATTCAGGGAAATTCTATCACATTTGCTCAATTTACGTCGCTCCTATTTCAGATATTGTATTGGGCTAAGCGGCACCTCAAAGCGCATGAAATGACGAGTGAAATGCACTATTATACATCTAGGGTAGGGTGAACAGAGACCCAAAGAGATCATTTTACATTAAGGTGAATATAAGAATGCAGCGTAATTCTGTCACATTTGTTCAACTTACGTCGCTCCTATTTCAGATAGCGTATTGGGTTAAGCGTCATCTCAAAGCGCATGAAATGACGAGTGAAATGCACTATTAAACTTCTAGGGTAGGGCGAACAGAGACCCGATTAGATCATTTTACATTAAGGTTAATATAAGTATTCAGCGAGATTCTATCACACTTGTTCAATTTACGTCGCTTCTATTTCAGACAGCGTACTGGGCTAGGCGGCATCTTAAAGCGCGTGGAATGGCGAGTAAAATGCACTACTAATCTTCTATGATAGGACAATCATAGACCCGATTAGATCATTTTATATTTTGATTAATATAAGGTTTCAGGGAAATTCTATCACATTTGTTCAATTTACGTCGCTCCTATTTCAGATAGCGTATTGGGCTAAGCCGGATCTCAAAGCGCATGAAATGGCGACTAAAATGCACTGTTAAACTTCTGGGGTAGGGCAAACAGAGACCCGATTAGATCATTTTATATTATGGTTAATTTAAGAATTCAGCAAAATTCTATCACATTTGTTCAACTTACGTCGCTCCTATATCAGATAGCGTATTCGGCTAAGCGGCATCTCAAAGCGCATGAAATGGCGAGTGAAATGCACCATTATACTTCTATGGTAGGGCAAACAGAGACCCGATTAGATCATTTTACATTAAGGTTAATATAAGGATCCACGGAAATTCTATCACATTTGTTCAATTTACGTCGCTCCTATTTCAGATAGCGTATTGGGCTATGCGGCATCTCAAAGCGCATGAAATGGCGAGTAAAATGCACTATTAAACTTCCAGGGTAGGGCAAACAGAGACCCGATTAGATCATTTTATATTATGGTTAATTTAAGAATTCAGCCAAATTCTATCACATTTGTTCAATTTACGTCGCTCCTATTTCAGATAGCGTACTGGGCTAGGCGGAATCTTAAAGCGCGTGGATTGGCGAGTAAAATGCACTATTAAACTTCTACGATAGGGCAATCAGACACCCGATTAGATCATTTTATATTTTGGTTAATATAAGAATTCAGCGAAATTCTATCACATTTGTTCAATTTACATCGCTCCAATTTCAGATAGCGTATTGGGCTAAGCGGCATCTCAAAGCGCATGAAATGGCGAATAAAATGCACTGTTAAACTTCTAGGCTATGGCGAACAGAGACCTGAGCAGATCATTTTACATTATGGTTAATAAAAGAATTCAGCGTTATTCTATCACATTTGTTCAATTTACGTCGCTCCTATTTCAGTTAGCGTATTGGGCTAAGCGGCATCTCAAAGCGCATGAAATGGCAAGTGAAATGCACTATTAAACTTCTAGGGTAGGGCGAACAGAGGCCCGATTAGATCATTTTACATTAAGGTTAATATAAGTATTCAGGGAAATAGTATCACATTTGTTCAATTTACGTCGCTCCTATTTCAGATAGCGTATTGGGCTAAGTGGCATCGCAAAGCGTATGAATTGAGGAGTGAAATGCACTATTAAGCTTCTAGGGTAGGGCAAGCAGAGACCCGATTAGATCATTTTATATTATGCTTAATTTAAGAATTCAGCAAAATTCTATCACATTCGTTCAATTTAGGTCGCTCCTATTTCAGATAGCGTATTGGGCTAAGCGGCAACTGAAAGGGCATGAAATGACGAGTGAAATGCACTATTAAACTCCTAGGGTAGAGCGAACAGAGACCCGATTAGATCATTTTACATTAAGGTTAATATAAGAATTCAGGGAAATTCTATCACATTTGTTCAATTTACGTCGCTCCTATTTCAGATAGCGTATTGGGCTACGCGGCATCTCAAAGCGCATGAAATGGCGAATAAAATGCACTATTAAACTTCTAGGCTAGGGCGAACAGAGACCCGATTAGATCCTTTTACATTCAGGTTAATAAAATAATTCAGCGAAATTCTATCACATTTGTTCAACTTTCGTTGGTCCTATTTCAGATAGCGTATTGGGCTATGCGGCATCTCAAAGCGCATGAAATGACGAGTGAAATGCACTATTATACATCTAGGGTAGGGTGAACAGAGACCCGAAGAGATCATTTTACATTAAGGTGAATATAAGAATGCAGCGTAATTCTGTCACATTTGTTCAACTTACGTCGCTCCTATTTCAGATAGCGTATTGGCTTAAGCGTCATCTCAAAGCGCATGAAATGACGAGTGAAATGCACTATTAAACTTCTAGGGTAGGGCGAACAGAGACCCGATTAGATCATTTTACATTAAGGTTAATATAAGTATTCAGCGAGATTCTATCACACTTGTTCAATTTACGTCGCTTCTATTTCAGACAGCGTACTGGGCTAGGCGGCATCTTAAAGCGGGTGGAATGGCGAGGAGAATGCACTATTAAAATTCTATGGTAGGGCAAACAGAGACTGGATTAGATCATTTTACATTAATGTTAATAAAAGAATTCAGCGAAATTCTATCACATTTGTTCAACATACGTCGCTCCTATTTCAGATAGCGTATTGGGCTAAGCGGCACCTCAAAGCGCATGAAATGGCGAGTGAAATGCACTATTAGACTTCTATGGTAGGGCGAACAGAGACCCGATTAGATCATTTTATATTTTGTTTAATATAAGATTTCAGGGAAATTCTATCACATTTGTTCAATTTACGTCGCTCCTATTTCAGATAGCGTATTGGGCTAAGCGGCATCACAAAGCGCATGAAATGGCGAACAAAATGCACTATTAAACTTCTAGGCTATGGCGAACACAGATCAGATTAGATCATTTTATATTTTGGTTAACATAAGAATTCTGCGAAATTCTATCACATTTGTTCAATTTACGTCGCTCCTATTTCAGATAGCTTATTGGGCTGAGCGGCATCTCAAAGCGCATGAAGTGACGAGTGAAAGGCACTATTAAACTTCTAGGGTAGGGCAAGCAGAGACCCGATTAGATCATTTTATATTATGGTTAATTTAAGAATTCAGCCAAATTCTATCACATTTGTTCAATTTACGTCACTCCTATTTCAGATAGCGTATTGGGCTAAGAGGCATCCCAAAGCGCATGAAATGACGAGTGAAAGGCACTATTAAACTTCTAGGGTAGGGCGAACAGAGAACCGATTAGATCATTTTACATTAAGGTTAATATAAGAATTCAGGGAAATTCTATCACGTTTTTCAATTTACGTCACTCCTATTTCAGATAGCGTATTGGCCTAAGCGGCATCTCAAACCGCATGAAATGGCGAGTAAAATGCACTGTTAAACTTCTAGGGTAGGGCAATCAGAGAGCCGGTTAGATCATTTTATATTACGGTTAATATAAGAATTCAGCGTAATTCTACCACATTTGTTCAATTTACGTCGCTGATATTTCAGATAGCGTATTGGGCTAAGCGGCACCTCAAAGCGCAAGAAATGGCGAGTAAAATGCACTGTTAAACTTCTAGGGTAGGGCATACGGCGACCCGATAAGATCATTTTATTTTATGGTTAATTTAAGAATTCAGCGAAACTCTATCATATTTGTTCAATTTACGTCGCTCCTATTTCAGATAGCGTATTGGGCTAAGCGCCATCTCAAAGCGCATGAAATGGCGAGCAAAGTGCACTGTTAAACTTCTAGGGTAGGGCAAACAGAGACCCGATTAGGTAATTTTATATTACGGTTAATATAATAATTGAGCGTAATTCTATCACATTTGTTCAACTTACGTCGCTCCTATTTCAGATAGCGTACTGGGCGAGGCGGCATCTCAAAGCGCATGAAATGACGAGTGAAATGCACTATTAAACATCTATGATAGGGCAAACAGAGACCCGATTAGATCATTTGATATTATGGTTAATTTAAGAATTCAGCGAAATTCCATCACATTTGTTCAATGGACGCCGCTCCTATTGCAGATAGCGTATTGGGCTAAGCGGCATCTCAAAGCGCATGAAATGGCGAGTAAAATGCACTATTAAACTTCTAGGGTAAGGCAAACAGAGACCCGATTAGATCATTTTATATTACGGTTAATATAAGAATTCAGCGTAATTCTATCACATTTGTTCAACTTACGTCGCTCCTATTTCAGATAGCGTACTGGACTAGGCGGCATCTTAAGGCGCGTGGAAGGGCGAGTAAAATGCACTACTAAACTTCTATGATAGGGAATCAGAGTCCCGATTAGATCATTTTATATTTTGGTTAATATAAGAATTCAGCGAAATTCTATCACATTTGTTCAATTTACGTTGCTCCTATTTCAGATAGCGTATTGGGCTAAGCGGCATCTCAAAGCGCATGAAATGACGAGTGAAAGGCACTATTAAACTTCTAGGGTAGGGCGAACAGAGAACCGATTAGATCATTTTACATTAAGGTTAATATAAGAATTCAGGGAAATTCTATCACGTTTTTCAATTTACGTCGCTCCTATTTCAGATAGCGTATTGGGCTAAGCGGCATCTCAAACCGCATGAAATGGCGAGTAAAATGCACTGTTAAACTTCTAGGGTAGGGCAATCAGAGAGCCGATTAGATCATTTTATATTACGATTAATATAAGAATTCAGCGTAATTCTACCACATTTGTTCAATTTACGTCGCTGATATTTCAGATAGTGTATTCGGCTAAGCGGCATCTCAAAGCGCAAGAAATGGCGAGTAAAATGCACTGTTAAACTTCTGGGGTAGGGCAAACGGCGACCCGATAAGATCATTCTATTTTATGGTTAATTTAAGAATTCAGCGAATCTCTATCATATTTGTTCAATTTACGTCGCTCCTATTTCAGATAGCGTATTGGGCTAAGCGGCAGCTCAATGCGCATGAAATGGCGAGTAAAATGCACTATTAAACTTCTAGGATAAGGCAAACAGAGACCCGATTAGATCATTTTATATTACGGTTAATATAAGAATTCAGCGTAATTCTATCACATTTGTTCAATTTACGTCGCTGATATTTCAGATAGCGTATTGGGCTAAGCGGCATCTCAAAGCGCAAGAAATGGCGAGTAAAATGCACTGTTAAACTTCTAGGGTAGGGCAAACGGAGACCCGATAAGATCATTTTATATTATGGTTAATTTAAGAATTCAGCAAAATTCTATCACATTTGTTCAATTTACATCGCTCCTATTTCAGATATCGTATTGGGCTAAGCGGCAACTCAAAGCGCATGAAATGACGAGTGGAATGCAGTATTAAACTTCTAGGGTAGGGCGAACAGAGACCCGATTAGATCATTTTACATTAAGGTTAATATAAGAATTCAGGGAAATTTTATCACATTTGTTCAATTTACGTCGCTCCTATTTCAGATAGCGTATTGGGCTAAGCGGCATCTCAAAGCGTATGAAGTGGCGAGTAAAATGCACTGCTAAACTTGTAGGGTAGGGCAAACAGAGACCCGATTAAATCATTTTATAATACGGTTAATATAAGAATTCAGCGTAATTCTCTCACATTTGTTCAATTTACGTCGCTCCTATTTCAGATAGCGTACTGGGCTAGGCGGCATCTTAAGGCGCGTGGAAGGGCGAGTAAAATGCACTACTAAACTTCTATGATAGGGAATCAGAGTCCCGATTAGATCATTTTATATTACGGTTAATATAAGAATTCAGCGTAATTCTATCACATTTGTTCAACTTACGTCGCTCCTATTTCAGATAGCTTATTGGGCTAAGCGCAATCTCAAAGCGCATGAAATGGCGAGTAAAATGCACTATTAAACTTCTAGGATAAGGCAAACAGAGACCCGATTAGATCATTTTATATTACGGTTAATATAAGAATTCAGCGTAATTCTATCACATTTGTTCAATTTACGTCGGTGATATTTCAGATAGCGTATTGGGCTAAGCGGCATCTCAAAGCGCAAGAAATGGCGAGTAAAATGCACTGTTAAACTTCTAGGGTAGGGCAAACGGAGACCCGATAAGATCATTTTATATTATGGTTAATTTAAGAATTCAGCAAAATTCTATCACATTTGTTCAATTTACATCGCTCCTATTTCAGATATCGTATTGGGCTAAGCGGCAACTCAAAGCGCATGAAATGACGAGTGAAATGCAGTATTAAACTTCTAGGGTAGGGCGAACAGAGACTCGATTAGATCATTTTACATTAAGGTTAATATAAGAATTCAGCGAAATTCTATCACATTTGTTCAATTTACGTTGCTCGTATTTCAGATAGCTTATTGGGCTAAGATGCATCTCAAAGCGCATGAAATGACGAGTGAAATGCACTATTAAACTTCTATGATAAGGCAAACAGAGACCCGATTAGATCATTTTATATTACGGTTAATATAAGAATTCAGCGTAATTCTATCACATTTGTTCAACTTACGTCGCTCCTATTTCAGATAGCGTATTGGGCTAGGCGGCATCTTAAAGCGCGTGGAACGGCGAGTAAAATGCACTACTAAACTTCTATGATAGGGCAATCAGAGTCCCGATTAGATCATTTTATATTTTGGTTAATATAAGAATTCAGCGAAATTCTATCACATTTGTTCAATTTACGTTGCTCATATTTCAGATAGCTTATTGGGCTAAGAGGCACCTCAAAGCGCATGAAATGACGAGTGAAATGCACTATTAAACTTCTAGGATAAGGCAAACAGAGACCCGATTTGATCATTTTATATTACGGTTAATATAAGAATTTAGAGTAATTCTATCACATTTGTTCAATTTACGTCGCTCCTATTTCAGATAGCTTATTGGGCTAAGCGCCATCTCAAAGCGCATGAAATGGCGAGCAAAATGCACTGCTAAACTTGTAGGGTAGGGCAAACAGAGACCCGATTAGATCATTTTATATTATGGTTAATTTAAGATGTCAGCAAAATTCTGTCACATTTGTTCAATTTACGTCGCTCCAATTTCAGATAGCGTACTGGGCTAGGCGGCATCTTAAAGCGCGTGGAATGGCGAGCAAAATGCACTATCAAACTTCTATGATAGGGCAATCAGAGACCCGACTAGATCATTTTATATATTGGTTAATATAAGAATTCAGCGAAATTCTATCACAATTGTTCAATTTACGTCGCTCCTATTTCAGATAGCGTATTGGGCTAGGCAGCATCTCAAAGCGCATGAAATGACGAGTGAAAGGCACTATTAAACTTCTAGGGTAAGGCGAACAGAGAACCGATTAGATCATTTTACATTAAAGTTAATATAAGAATTCAGGGAAATTCTATCACGTTTTTCAATTTACGTCGCTACTATTTCAGATAGCGTATTGGGCTAAGCGGCATCTCAAAGCGCATGAAATGACGAGTGAAAGGCACTATTAAACTTCTAGGGTAGGGCGAACAGAGAACCGATTAGATCATTTTACATTAAAGTTAATATAAGAATTTAGAGTAATTCTATCACATTTGTTCAATTTCCGTCGCTCCTATTTCAGATAGCGTATTGGGCTAAGCGGCATCTCAAACCGCATGAAATGGCGAGTAAAATGCACTGTTAAACTTCTAGGGTAGGGCAATCAGAGAGCCGATTAGATCATTTTATATTACGGTTAATATAAGAATTCAGCGTAATTCTATCACATATGTTCAATTTACGTCGCTGATATTTCAGATAGCGTATTGGGCTAAGCGGCATCTCAAAGCGCAAGAAATGGCGAGTAAAATGCACTGTTAAACTTCTAGGGTAGGGCAAACGGAGACCCGATAAGATCATTTTGTATTATGGTTAATTTAAGAATTCAGCGAAACTCTATCATATTTGTTCAATTTACGTCGCTCCTATTTCAGATAGCGTATTGGGCTAAGCGGCAGCTCAATGCGCATGAAATGGCGAGTAAAATGCACTATTAAACTTCTAGGATAAGGCAAACAGAGACCCGATTAGATCATTTTATATTACGGTTAATATAAGAATTCAGCGTAATTCTATCACATTTGGTCAACTTACGTCGCTCCTATATCAGATAGCGTACTGGGCTCGGCGGCATCTTAAAGCGCAAGAAATGGCGAGTAAAATGCACTATTAAACTTCTAGGGTAGGGCGAACAGAGACCCGATTAGATCATTTTATATTACGGTTAATATAAGAATTCAGCGTAATTCTATCACATTTGTTCAACTTACGTCGCTCCTATTTCAGATAGCGTACTGGGCTAGGCGGCATCTCAAAGCGCATGAAATGACGAGTGAAATGCACTATTAAACATCTATGATAGGGCAAACAGAGACACGATTAGATCATTTGATATTATGGTTAATTTAAGAATTCAGCGAAATTCTATCACATTTGTTCAATGGACGTCGCTCCTATTTCAGATAGCTTATTGGGCTAAGCGGCATCTCAAAGCGCATGAAATGGCGAGTGAAATGCACTATTAAACTTCTAGGGTAGGGCAAACAGAGACCCGATTAGATAATTTTATATTACGGTTAATATAAGAATGCAGCGTAATTCTATCACATTTGTTCAACTTACGTCGCTCCTATTTCAGATAGCGTACTGGGCTAGGCGGCATCTCAAAGCGCATGAAATGACGAGTGAAATGCACTATTAAACATCTATGATAGGGCAAACAGAGACACGATTAGATCATTTGATATTATGGTTAATTTAAGAATTCAGCGAAATTCTATCACATTTGTTCAATGGACGTCGCTCCTATTTCAGATATCGTATTGGGCTAAGCGGCATCTCAAAGCCCATGAAATGGCGAGTAAAATGCACTGTTAAACTTCTAGGGTCGGGCAAACAGAGACCCGATTAGATCATTTCATATTTTGGTTAATATAAGAATTCAGAAAAATTCTGTCACATTTGTTCAATTTACGTCGCTCCTATTTCAGATAGCGTATTGGGCTAAGCGGCATCTCAAAGCGCATGAAATGGCGAGTAAAATGCACTGTTAAACTTCTAGGGAAGGGCAAACGGAGACCCGATTAGATCATTTCATATTTTGGTTTATTTAAGAATTCAGAAAAATTCTATCACATTTGTTCAATTTACGTCGCTCCTATTTCAGATAGCTTATTGGGCTAAGAGGCACCTCAAAGCGCATGAAATGACGAGTGAAATGCACTATTAAACTTCTATGATAAGGCAAACAGAGACCCGATTAGACCATTTTATATTACGGTTAATATAAGACTTCAGCGTAATTCTATCACACTTGTTCAATTTATGTCGCTGATATTTCAGATAGCGTACTGGGCTAGGCGGCATCTCAAAGCGCATGAAATGACGAGTGAAATGCACTATTAAACTTCTATGATAGGGCAAACAGAGACCCGATTAGATCATTTTATATTATGGTTAATTTAAGAATTCAGGGAAATTCTATCACATTTGTTCAATTTACGTCGCTCCTATTTCAGATAGCGTATCGGGCTAAGCGGCATCTCTAATCGCATGAAATGGCGAGTAAAATGCACTATTAAACTTCTGGGGTAAGGCAAACAGAGACCCGATTAGATCATTTTATATTTTGGTTAATATAAGAATTCAGCGAAATTCTATCACAATTGTTCTATTTACGTCGCTCCTATTTCAGATAGCGCATTGGGCTAAGCGCCCTCTCAAACCGCATGAAATGGCGAGTAAAATGCACTATTAAACTTCTAGGGTAGGGCAAACAGAGACCCGATTAGATCATTTTATATTATGGTTAATTTAAGAATTCAGCCAAATACTATCACATTTGTTCAATTTACGTCGCTCCTATTTCAGATAGCGTATTGGGCTAAGCGGCATCTCAAAGAGCATGAAATGGCGAGTGAAATGCACTGTTAAACTTCTAGGGTAGGGCAAACAGAGACCCGATTAGATCATTTCATATTATGGTTTATTTAAGAATTCAGAAAAATTCTATCACATTTGTTCAATTTACATCGCTCCTATTTCAGATAGCGTATTGGGCTAAGCGGCATCTCAAAGCGCATGAAATGACGAGTGAAAGGCACTATTAAACTTCTAGGGTAGGGCGAACAGAGAACCGATTAGATCATTTTACATTAAGGTTAATATAAGAATTCAGGGAAATTCTATCACGCTTGTTCAAGTTACATCGCTCATATTTCAGATAGCGTATTGGGCTAAGCGGCATCTCAAAGCGCATGAAATGGCGAGTAAAATGCACTGTTAAACTTCTAGGGTAGGGCAAACAGTGACCCGATTAGATCATTTCATATTATGGTTTATTTAAGAATTCAGAAAAATTCTATCACATTTGTTCAATTTACGTCGCTCCTATTTCAGATAGCTTATTGGGCTAAGAGGCATCTCAAAGCGCATGAAATGGCGAGTAAAATGCACTATTTAACTTCTAGGATAAGGCAAACAGAGACCCGATTAGATCATTTTATATTACGGTTAATATAAGAATTCAGCGTAATTCTATCACATTTGTTCAACTTACGTCGCTCCTATATCAGATAGCGTACTGGGCTCGGCGGCATCTTAAAGCGCAAGAAATGGCGAGTAAAATGCACTATTAAACTTCTAGGGTAGGG
The DNA here is from genome assembly GCA_916610135.2 of Macropis europaea. Classification (NCBI taxonomy): domain Eukaryota; kingdom Metazoa; phylum Arthropoda; class Insecta; order Hymenoptera; family Melittidae; genus Macropis; species Macropis europaea. The sequence continues at coordinate 44,061 of CAKAJE020000118.1, read as the reverse complement.
CGAACAGAGACCCGATTAGATCATTTTATATTACGGTTAATATAAGAATTCAGCGTAATTCTATCACATTTGTTCAACTTACGTCGCTCCTATTTCAGATAGCGTACTGGGCTAGGCGGCATCGTAAAGCGCGTGGAAGGGCGAGTAAAATGCACTACTAAACTTATAGGGTAGGGCAAACAGAGACCCGATTAGATCATATTATATTATGGTTAATTTAAGAATTCAGCAAAATTCTATCACATTTGTTCAATTTACATCGCTCCTATTTCAGATAGCTTATTGGGCTAAGCGGCATCTCAAAGCGCATGAAATGGCGAGTGAAATGCACTATTAAACTTCTAGGGTAGGGCGAACAAAGACCCGATTAGATCATTTTACATTAAGGTGTATATAAGAATTCAGGGAAATTCTATCACATTTGTTCAATTTACGTCGCTCCTATTTCAGATAGCGTATTGGGCTAAGCGGCCTCTCAAAGCGCATGAAATGGCGCGTAAAATGCGCTATTATACTTCTAGGATAAGGCAAACGGAGACCCGATTAGTTCATTTTATATTACGGTTAATATAAGAATTCAGCGTAATTCTATCACATTTGTTCATCTTACGTCGCTCCTATTTCAGATAGCCTACTGACCTATGCGGCATCTTAAAGCGCGTGGAAGGGCGAGTAAAATGCACTACTAAACTTCTATGATAGAGCAATCAGAGACCCGATTAGATCATTTTATATTTTGTTTAATATAAGAATTCAGGGAAATTCTATCACGCTTGTTCAAGTTACATCGCTCCTATTCCAGATAGCGTATTGGGCTAAGCGGCATCTCAAAGCGCATGAAAGGGCGAGTAGAATGCACTATTAAACTTCTAGGGTAGTGCAAACAGAGACCCGATTAGTTCATTTTATATTACGGTTAATATAAGAATTCAGCGTAATTCTATCGCATTTGTTCAATTTACGTCGCTCCTATTTCAGATAGCATACTGGGCTAGGCAGCATCTTAGAGCGTGTGGAATGGCGAGTAAAATGCACCATCAACCTTCTATGATAGGGCAATCAAAGACCAGACTAGATCATTTTATACTTTGGTTAATATAAGAATTCAGCGAAATTCTAGCACATTTGTTCAATTTACGTCGCTCCTATTTCAGATAGCGTATTGGGCTATGCGGCATCTCAAAGCGCATGAAATGACGAGTGAAATGCACTATTATACATCTAGGGTAGGGTGAACAGAGACCCGAAGAGATCATTTTACATTAAGGTGAATATAAGAATGCAGCGTAATTCTGTCACATTTGTTCAACTTACGTCGCTCCTATTTCAGATAGCGTATTGGCTTAAGCGTCATCTCAAAGCGCATGAAATGACGAGTGAAATGCACTATTAAACTTCTAGGGTAGGGCGAACAGAGACCCGATTAGATCATTTTACATTAAGGTTAATATAAGTATTCAGCGAGATTCTATCACACTTGTTCAATTTACGTCGCTTCTATTTCAGACAGCGTACTGGGCTAGGCGGCATCTTAAAGCGCGTGGAATGGCGAGTAAAATGCACTATTAAGCTTCTATGATAGGGCAATCAGAGTCCAGATTAGATCATTTTATACTTTGGTTAATATAAGAATTCAGCGAAATTCTATCACATTTGTTCAATTTACGTCGCTCCTATTTCAGATAGCGTATTGGGCTAAGCGGCATCTCAAAGCGCATGAAATGACGAGTGAAATGCACTATTAAACTTCTAGGGTAGGGCGATCAGAGTCCCGATTAGATCATTTTATATTATGGTTAATTTAAGAATTCAGCGAAATTCTATCACATTTGTTCAATTTACGTCGCTCCTATTTCAGATAGCGTATTGGGCTAAGCGGCATGTCAAAGCGCATGAAATGGCGTGTAAAATGCACGATTAAACTTCTAGGCTAGGGCAAACGGAGACCCGATTAGTTCATTTTATATTACGGTTAATTTAAGAATTCAGCAAAATTCTATCACATTCGTTCAATTTAGGTCGCTCCCATTTCAGATTGCGTACTGGGCTAGGCGGCATCTTAAAGCGCGTGGAATGCCGAGTAAAATCCACTATTAAACTTCTAGGCTAGGGCGAACAGAGACCAGATTAGATCATTTTACATTCTGGTTAATAAAATAATTCAGCGAAATTCTATCACCTTTGTTCAACTTTCGTCGCTCCTATTTCAGATAGCGTATTGGGCTCGGCAGCATCTCAAAGCGCAAGAAATGGCGAATAAAATGCACTATTAAACTTCTAGGGTAGCGCAACCAGAGACCCGATTAGATCATTTTATATTATGGTTAATTTAAGAATTCAGCAAAATTCTATCACATTCGTTCAATTTAGGTCGCTCCCATTTCAGATTGCGTACTGGGCTAGGCGGCATCTTAAAGCGCGTGGAATGCCGAGTAAAATCCACTATTAAACTTCTAGGCTAGGGCGAACAGAGACCAGATTAGATCATTTTACATTCTGGTTAATAAAATAATTCAGCGTAATTCTATCACATTTGTTCAACTTACGCCGCTCCTATTTCAGATAGCGTACTGGGCTAGGTGGCATCTTAAAGCGCGTGGACTGGCGAGTAAAATGCACTACTAAACTACTATGATAGGGCAATCAGAGACCCGATTAGGTCAATTTATATTTTGGTTAATAAAAGAATTCAGCGAAATTCTATCACATTTGTTCAACTTACGTCGCTCCTATTACAGATAGCTTATTGTGCTTAGCGGCATCTCAAAGCGCATGAAATGGCGAGTAAAATGCACTATTAAACTTCTAGGGTAGGGCAAACAGAGACCCGATTAGATCATTTTATATTATGGTTAATTTAAGAATTCAGCAAAATTCTATCACATTTGTTCAATTTACGTCGCTCCTATTTCGGATAGCGTACTGGGCTAGGCGGCATCCTAAACCGCGTGGAGTGGCGAGTAAAATGCACTATTAAACTTCTAGGCTAGGGAGAACAGAGACCCGATTAGATCATTTTACATTATGGTTCATAAAAGAATTCAGCGAAACTCTATCACATTTTTTCAACTTACGTCGCTCCTATTTCAGATAGCGTATTGGGCTAAGCGGCATCTCAAAGCGCATGAAATGGCGAGTGAAATGCACTATTAGACTTCTATGGTAGGGCGAACAGAGACCCGATTAGATCATTTTACATTAAGGTTAATAAAAGAATTCAGGGAAATTCTATCACATTTGATCAATTTACGCCGCTCCTATTCCAGATAGCGTATTGGGCTATGCGGCATCTCAAAGCACATGAAATGGCGAGTAAAATGCCCTATTAAACTTCTAGGGTAGGTCAAACAGAGACCCGATTAGATCATTTTATATTATGGTTAATTTAAGAATTCAGCAAAATTCCAGCACATTTGTTCAATTTACGTCGCTCCTATTTCAGATAGCGTATTGGGCTAAGCGGCATCTCAAAGCGCATGAAATGGCGAGTAAAATGCACTATTAAACTTCTAGGGTAGGGCAAGCATAGACCCGATTACATCATCTCATATTATGGTTAATTTAAGAATTCAGCAAAATTCTATCACATTTGTTCAATTTACGTCGCTCCTATTTCAGATAGCGTACTGGGCTAGGCGGCAACTTAAAGCGCGTGGAATGGCGAGTAAAATGCACTATTAAACTTCTATGATAGGGCAATCAGTGACCCGATTAGATCATTTTATATTTTGTGTAATATAAGATTTCAGGGAAATTCTATCACATTTGTTCAATTTACGTCGCTCCTATTTCAGATAGCGTATTGGGCTAAGCGGCATCTCAAAGCGCATGAAATGGCGAGTGAAATGCACTATTAGACTTCTATGGTAGGGCGAACAGAGAAACGATTACATCATTTTACATTAAGGTTAATATAAGAATTCAGGGAAATTCTATCACATTTGTTCACTTTACGTCGCTCCTATTCCAGATAGCGTATTGGGCTATGCGGCAGCTTAAAGCACATGAAATGGCGAGTAAAATGCACTATCAAACTTCTATGATAGGGCAAACAGAGGCCCGATTACATCATTTTATATTACGGTCAATATAAGAATTCAGCGTAATTCTATCACATTTGTTCAACTTACGTAGCTCCTATTTCAGATACCGTACTCGGCTAGGCGGCATCATAAAGCGCGTGGAATGGCGAGTAAAATGCACTATTAAACTTCTATGATAGGGCAATGAGAGACCCGATTAGATCATTTTATATTTTGTTTAATATAAGATTTCAGGGAAATTCTATCGCATTTGTTCAATTTACGTCGCTCCTATTTCAGATAGCGTATTCGGCTAAGCGGCATCTCAAAGCGCATGAAATGTCGAATAAAATGCACTCTTAAACTTCTAGGCTAGGGCGAACAGAGACCCGATCAGATCATTTTACATTATGGTTAATAAAAGAATTCAGAGAAATTCTATCACATTTGTTCAATTTACGTCGCTCCTATTTCAGATAGCGTATTGGGCTAAGCGGCATCTCAAAGCGCATGAAATGACGAGTGAAATGCACTGTTAATCTTCTATGATATTGCAATCAGAGACCCGATTAGATCATTTTATATTTTGTTTAATATAAGATTTCAGGGAAATTCTATCACATTTGTTCAATTTACGTCGCTCCTATTTCAGATAGCTTATTGAGCTAAGCGGCATCTGAAGGCGCATGAAATGGCGAGTAAAATACACTATTAAACTTCTAGGGTAGGGCAAACAGAGACCCGATGAGATCATTTTATATTATGGTTAATTTAAGAATTCAGCAAAATTCTATCACATTTGTTCAACTTACGTCGCTCCTATTTCAGATAGCGTACTGGGCTAGGCGCCATCTTAAAGCGCGTGGAATGGCGAGTAAAATGCACTGCTCAACTTCTAGGCTAGGGCGAACAGAGACCCGATTAGATCATTTTATATTATAGTTAATTTCAGAATTCAGCGAAATTCTATCACATTTTTTCAATTTACGTCGCTCCTATTTCAGATAGCTTATTGGGCTAAGCGGCATGTCACAGCGCATGAAATGACGAGTGAAATGCACTATTAAACTTCTAGGGTAGGGCAAACAGAGACCCGATTATATCATTTTACATTATGGTTAATGTAAGAATTCAGCGAAATTCTATCACATTTGTTCAATTTACGTCGCTCCTATTTCAGATAGCTTATTGGGCTTAGCGGCATCTCAAAGCGCATGAAGTGACGAGTGAAATATACTATTAAACTTCTAGGGTAGGGCAAACAGAGACCCGATTAGATCATTTTATATTATGGTTAATTTAAGAATTCAGCAAAATTCTATCACATTTGTTCAACTTACGTCGCTCCTATTTCAGATAGCGTATTGGGCTAAGCGGCATCTCAAAGCGCGTGGAATGGCGAGTAAAATGCACTGCTCAACTTCTAGGCTAGGGCGAACAGAGACCCGGTCAGATCATTTTACATTATGGTTAATTTCAGAATTCAGCGAAATTCTATCACATTTGTTCAATTTACGTCGCTCCTATTTCAGATAGCGTATTGGGCTAAGCGGCATCTCAAAGCGCATGATATGACGAGTGAAATGCAATATTAAACTTCATGGGTAGGGCAAACAGGGACCCGATTAGATCATTTTATATTATGGTTGATTTAAGAATTCAGCGAAATTCTATCACATTTGTTCAATTTACGTCGCTCCTATTTCAGATAGATGATTGTGCTTAGCGGCATCTCAAAGTGCATGAAGTGACGAGTGAAATGCACTATTAAACTTCTAGGGTAGGGCAAACAGAGACCCGATTATATCATTTTACATTATGGTTAATGAAAGAATTCAGCGAAATTCTATCACATTTGTTCAAATTACGTCGCTCCTATTTCAGATAGCGTATTGGGCTAAGCGGCATCTCAAAGCGCATGAAGTGACGAGTGAAATGCACTATTAAACTTCTAGGGTAGGGCGAACAGAGACCCGATTAGATCATTTTACATTAAGGTTAATATAAGAATTCACGGAAATTCTATCACATTTGTTCAACTTACGTCGCTCCTATTTCAGATAGCGTACTGGGCTAGGCGCCATCTTAAAGCGCGTGGAAAGGCGAGTAAAATGCACAGCTCAACTTTTATGATAGGGCAATCAGAGACCCGATTAGCTCATTTTATATTTTGTTTAATATAAGATTTCATGGAAATTCTATCACATTTGTTCAATTTACGTCGCTCCTATTTCAGATAGCTTATTGGGCTAAGCGGCATGTCAAAGCGCATGAAATGACGAGTGAAATGCACTGTTAATCTTCTATGATATTGCAATCAGAGACCCGATTAGATCATTTTATATTTTGTTTAATATAAGATTTCAGGGAAATTCTATCACATTTGTTCAATTTACGTCGCTCCTATTTCTGATAGCTTATTGGGCTAAGCGGCATCTGAAGGCGCTTGAAATGGCGAGTAAAATACACTATTAAACTTCTAGGGTAGGGCAAACAGAGACCCGATTATATCATTTTACATTATGGTTAATGAAAGAATTCAGCGAAATTCTATCACATTTGTTCAAATTACGTCGCTCCTATTTCAGATAGCGTATTGGGCTAAGCGGCATCTCAAAGCGCATGAAATGACGAGTGAAATGCACTATTAAACTTCTAGGATAGGGCAAACAGAGACCCGATCAGATCATTTTACATTATGGTTAATAAAAGAATTCAGCGAAATTCTATCACATTTGTTCAACTTACGTCGCTCCTATTTCAGATGCCGTATTGGGCTAGGCGGCATCTCAAAGCGCATGAAATGGCGAGGAAAATGCACTATTAAACTTCTAGGGTAGGGCAAGCAGAGACCCGATTAGATCATTTTATATTATGCTTAATTTAAGAATTCAGCAAAATTCTATCACATTCGTTCAATTTAGGTCGCTCCTATTTCAGATAGCGTATTGGGCTAAGCGGCATCTCAAAGCGCATGAAATGGCGAGTGAAATGCACTATAAGACTTCTATGGTAGGGCGAACAGAGACCAGATTAGATCATTTTACATTCTGGTTAATAAATAATTCAGCGAAATTCTATCACATTTGTTCAACTTTCGTCGCTCCTATTTCAGATAGCGTATTGAGCTAAGCGGCATCTCGAAGCGCATGAAATGGCGAGTATAATGCACTATTAAACTTCTAGGATAAGGCAAACGGATACCCGGTTAGATCACCTTATATTACGGTTAATATAAGAATTCAGCAAAATTCTATCACGTTTGTTCAATTTACGTCGCTCCTATTGCAGATAGCGTATTGGGTTAAGCGGCACCTCAAAGCGCATGAAATTGCGAGTAAAATGCACAATTAAACTTCTAGGGTAGAGCAAACAGGGACCCGATTAGATCATTTTATATTATGGTTAATTTAAGAATTCAGCGAAATTCTATCACATTTGTTCAATTTACGTCGCTCCTATTTCAGATAGCGTATTGGGCTATGCGGCATCTCAAAGCGCATGAAATGGCGTGTAAAATGCACGATTAAACTTCTAGGGTAGGGCAATCAGAGACCCGATTAGATCGTTTTATATTTTGGTTAATATAAGAATTCAACGAAATTCTTTCACATTTGTAAAATTTACGTCGCTCCTATTACAGATAGCTTATTGGGCTTAGCGGCATCTCAAAGCGCATGAAATGACGAGTGAAATGCACTATTAAACTTCTAGGGTAGGGCAAACACAGACCCGATTAGATCATTTTATATTATGGTTAATTTAAGAATTCAGCAAAATTCTATCACATTTGTTCAATTTACGTCGCTCCTATTTCAGATAGCGTACTGGGCTAGGCGGCATCTTAAAGCGGGTGGAATGGCGAGTAAAATGCACTACTAAACTTCTATGATAGGGCAATCAGAGACCCGATTAGATCATTTTATATTTTGTTTAATATAAGATTTCAGGGATATTGTATCACATTTGTTCAATTTACGTCGCTCCTATTCCAGATAGCGTATTGGGCTAAGCGGCATCACAAAGAACATGAAATGGCGAACAAAACGCACTATTAAACTTCTAGGCTATGGCGAAAAGAGATCAGATTAGATCATTTTATATTTTGTTAACATAAGAATTCTGCGAAATTCTATCACAATTGTTCAATTTACGTCGCTCCTATTTCAGACAGCTTATTGGGCTTAGCGGCATCTCAAAGCGCATGAAGTGACGAGTGAAATGCACTATTAAACTTCTAGGGTAGGGCAAGCAGAGACCCGATTAGATCATTTTATATTATGGTTAATTTAAGAATTCAGCGAAATTCTATCACATTTGTTTCCATTTACGTCGCTCCAATTTCAGATAGCGTATTGGGCTAAGCGGCATCTCAAAGCGCATGAAATGGCGAATAAAATGCACTATTAAACTTCTAGGCTAGGGCGAACAGAGACCCGAGCAGATCATTTTACATTATGGTTAATAAAAGAATTCAGCGTAATTCTATCACATTTGTTCAACTTACGTCGCTCCTATTTCAGCTAGCGTATTGGGCTAAGCGGCATCTCAAGGCGCATGAAATGGCGAGTGAAATGCACTATTAAACTTCTAGGATAAGGCAAACAGATACCCGGTTAGATCACTTTATATTACGGTTAATATAAGAATGCAGCGTAATTCTATCACATTTGTTCAAGTTACGTCGCTCCTATTTCAGATAGCGTACTGGGCTAGGCGGCACCTTAAAGCGCGTGGAATGGCGAGTAAAATGCAATACTAAACTTCTATGAAAGGGCAATCAGAGACCCGATTAGATCATTTTATATTTTGATTAATATAAGATTTCAGGGAAATTCTATCACATTTGTTCAATTTACGTCGCTCCTATTTCAGATAGCGTACTGGGTTAGGCGGCATCTTAGAGCGCGTGAAATGGCGAGTAAAATGCACTATTAAACTTCTATGATAGGGCAATCAGAGACCCGATTAGATTATTTTATATTTTGGTTAATATAAGAATTCAGGGAAATTCTATCACATTTGTACAATTTACGTCGCTCCTATTTCAGATATCGTATTGGGCTAAGCGGCATCTCAAAGCGCATGAAATGACGAGTGAAATGCACTATTATAAATCTAGGGTAGGGTGAACAGAGACCCGAAGAGATCATTTTACATTAAGGTGAATATAAGAATGCAGCGTAATTCTGTCACATTTGTTCAACTTACGTCGCTCCTATTTCAGATAGCGTATTGGGTTAAGCGTCATCTCAAAGCGCATGAAATGACGAGGGAAATGCACTATTAAACTTCTAGGGTAGGGCGAACAGAGACCCGACTAGATCATTTTACATTAAGGTTAATATAAGAATTCAGCGAAATTCTATCACATTTGTTCAATTTACGTCGCTCCTATTTCAGACAGCTTATTGGGCTTAGCGGCATCTCAAATCGCATGAAATGGCGAACAAAATGCACTATTAAACTTCTGGGATAGGCCGAACAGAGACCAGATTAGATCATTTTATATTTTGGTTAATATAAGAATTCTGCGAAATTCTATCACATTTGTTCAAGTTACGTCGCTCCCATTTCAGATAGCGTATTGGGCTAAGGGGCCTCTCAAAGCGCATGAAATGGCGCGTAAAATGCGCTATTATACTTCTAGGATAAGGCAAACGGAGACCCGATTAGTTCATTTTATATTACGGTTAATATAAGAATTCAGCGTAATTCTATCACATTTGTTCATCTTACGTCGCTCCTATTTCAGATAGCCTACTGACCTATGCGGCATCTTAAAGCGCGTGGAAGGGCGAGTAAAATGCACTACTAAACTTCTATGATAGAGCAATCTGAGACCCGATTAGATCATTTTATATTTTGTTTAATATAAGATTTCAGGGAAATTCTATCACATTTGTTCAATTTACGTCGCTCCTATTTCAGATAGCGTATTGGGCTAAGCGGCATCTCAAAGCGCATGAAATGGCGAGTGAAATGCACTATTAGACTTCTATGGTAGGGCGAACAGAGACCCGATTGGATCATTTTATATTATGGTTAATTTAAGAATTCAGCGAAATTCTATTACATTTGTTCAATTTACGTCGCTCGAATTTCAGATAGCGTATTGGGCTAAGCGGCATCTCAAAGCGCATGAAATGGCGAGTAAAATGCACTATCAAACTTCTAGGGTAGGGCAATCAGTGACCCGATTAGATCATTTTATATTATAGTTAATTTAAGAATTCAGCGATATTCTATCACATTTGTTCAATTTACGTCGCTCCTGTTGCAGATAGCGTATTGGGTTAAGCGGCACCTCAAAGCGCATGAAATTGCGAGTAAAATGCACTATTAAACTTCTAGGGTAGAGCAAACAGAGACTCGATTAGATCATTTTATATTATGGTTAATATAAGAATTCAGCGAAATTCTATCACATTTGTTCAATTTGCGTCGCTCATATTTCAGATAGCATATTGGGATAAGCGGCATCTCAAAGCGCATGAAATGGCGCGTAAAATGCGCTATTAAACTTCTAGGATAAGGCAAACGGAGACCCGATTAGTTCATTTTATATTACGGTTAATATAAGAATTCAGCGTAATTCTATCACATTTCTTCAAATTACGTCGCTCCTATTTCAGATAGCGTACTGGGCTGGCCGGCATCTTAAACCGCGTGGAATGGCGAGTAAAATGCACTATTAAGCTTCTATGATAGGGCATTCACAGACCCGATTAGACCATTTTATATTTTGTTTAATATAAGATTTCAGGGAAATTCTATCACATTTATTCAATTTACGTCGCTCATATTTCAGATAGCCTATTGGGCTAAGCGGCATCTCAAAGCGCATGAAATGGCGAGTCGAATGCACTATTAAACTTCTAGGGTAGTGCAAACAGAGACCCGATTAGTTCATTTTATATTACGGTTAATATAAGAATTCAGCGTAATTCTATCGCATTTGTTCAATTTACGTCGCTCCTATTTCAGATAGCGTACTGGGCTAGGCGGCATCTTAGAGCGCGTGAAATGGCGAGTAAAATGCACTATTAAACTTCTATGATAGGGCAATCAGAGACCAGATTAGATTATTTTATATTTTGGTTAATATAAGAATTCAGGGAAATTCTATCACATTTGCTCAATTTACGTCGCTCCTATTTCAGATATTGTATTGGGCTATGCGGCATCTCAAAGCGCATGAAATGGCGAGTGAAATGCACTATTATACATCTAGGGTAGGGTGAACAGAGACCCGATTAGATCATTTTATATTATGGTTAATTTAAGAATTCAGCCAAATTCTATCACATTTGTTCAATTTACGTCGCTCCTATTTCAGATAGCGTACTGGGCTAGGCGGAATCTTAAAGCGCGTGGATTGGCGAGTAAAATGCACTATTAAACTTCTACGATAGGGCAATCAGACACCCGATTAGATCATTTTATATTTTGGTTAATATAAGAATTCAGCGAAATTCTATCACATTTGTTCAATTTACATCGCTCCAATTTCAGATAGCGTATTGGGCTAAGCGGCATCTCAAAGCATATGAAATGGCGAATAAAATGCACTGTTAAACTTCTAGGCTAGGGCGAACAGAGACCTGAGCAGATCATTTTACATTATGGTTAATAAAAGAATTCAGCGTTATTCTATCACATTTGTTCAATTTACGTCGCTCCTATTTCAGATAGCGTACTGGGCTAGGCGGCATCTTAAAGCGCATGGAATGGCGAGTAAAATGCACTACTAAACTTCTATGATAGGGCAATCAGAGACCCGATTAGATCATTTTATATTTTGTTTAATATCAGATTTCTGGGAATTTGTATCACATTTGTTCAATTTACGTCGCTCCTAATTCAGATAGCGTATTCGGCTAAGCGGCATCTCAAAGCGCATGAAATGGCGAATAAAATGCACTCTTAAACTTCTAGGCTAGGGCAAACAGAGACCCGATTAGATCATTTTATATTACGGTTAATTTAAGAATTCAGCAAAATTCTATCACATTTTTTCAACTTACGTCGCTCCTATTTCAGACAGCGTACTGGGCTAGGCTGCATCTTAAAGCGCGTGGAAGGGCGAGTAAAATGCACTACTAAACTTCTATGATACGGCAATCAGAGAGCCGATTAGATCATTTTATATTTTGGTTAATATAAGGATTCAGGGAAATAGTATCACATTTGTTCAATTTACGTCGCTCCTATTTCAGATAGCGTATTGGGCTAAGCGGCATCGCAAAGCGTATGAATTGACGAGTGAAATGCACTATTAAGCTTCTAGGGTAGGGCAAGCAGAGACCCGATTAGATCATTTTATATTATGCTTAATTTAAGAATTCAGCAAAATTCTATCACATTCGTTCAATTTAGGTCGCTCCTATTTCAGATAGCGTATTGGGCTAAGCGGCAACTGAAAGGGCATGAAATGACGAGTGAAATGCACTATTAAACTCCTAGGGTAGAGCGAACAGAGACCCGATTAGATCATTTTACATTAAGGTTAATATAAGAATTCAGGGAAATTCTATCACATTTGTTCAATTTACGTCGCTCCTATTTCAGATAGCGTATTGGGCTACGCGGCATCTCAAAGCGCATGAAATGGCGAATAAAATGCACTATTAAACTTCTAGGCTAGGGCGAACAGAGACCCGATTAGATCCTTTTACATTCAGGTTAATAAAATAATTCAGCGAAATTCTATCACATTTGTTCAACTTTCGTTGCTCCTATTTCAGATAGCGTATTGGGCTATGCGGCATCTCAAAGCGCATGACATGACGAGTGAAATGCACTATTATACATCTAGGGTAGGGTGAACAGAGACCCGAAGAGGTCATTTTACATTAAGGTGAATATAAGAATGCAGCGTAATTCTGTCACATTTGTTCAACTTACGTCGCTCCTATTTCAGATAGCGTATTGGGTTAAGCGTCATCTCAAAGCGCATGAAATGACGAGTGAAATGCACTATTAAACTTCTAGGGTAGGGCGAACAGAGACCCGATTAGATCATTTTACATTAAGGTTAATATAAGTATTCAGCGAGATTCTATCACACTTGTTCAATTTACGTCGCTTCTATTTCAGACAGCGTACTGGGCTAGGCGGCATCTTAAAGCGGGTGGAATGGCGAGGAGAATGCACTATTAAAATTCTATGGTAGGGCAAACAGAGACTCGATTAGATCATTTTACATTAATGTTAATAAAAGAATTCAGCGAAATTCTATCACATTTGTTCAACATACGTCGCTCCTATTTCAGATAGCGTATTGGGCTAAGCGGCACCTCAAAGCGCATGAAATGGCGAGTGAAATGCACTATTAGACTTCTATGGTACGGCGAACAGAGACCCGATTAGATCATTTTATATTTTGTTTAATATAAGATTTCAGGGAAATTCTATCACATTTGTTCAATTTACGTCGCTCCTATTTCAGATAGCTTATTGGGCTGAGCGGCATCTCAAAGCGCATGAAGTGACGAGTGAAAGGCACTATTAAACTTCTACGGTAGGGCAAGCAGAGACCCGATTAGATCATTTTATATTATGGTTAATTTAAGAATTCAGCCAAATTCTATCACATTTGTTCAATTTACGTCACTCCTATTTCAGATAGCGTATTGGGCTAAGAGGCATCCCAAAGCGCATGAAATGACGAGTGAAAGGCACTATTAAACTTCTAGGGTAGGGCGAACAGAGAACCGATTAGATCATTTTACATTAAGGTTTATATAAGGATTCACGGAAATTCTATCACATTTGTTCAATTTACGTCGCTCCTATTTCAGATAGCGTATTGGGCTAAGCGGCCTCTCAAAGCGCATGAAATGGCGCGTAAAATGCGCTATTATACTTCTAGGATAAGGCAAACGGAGACCCGATTAGTTCATTTTATATTACGGTTAATATAAGAATTCAGCGTAATTCTATCACATTTGTTCATCTTACGTCGCTCCTATTTCAGATAGCCTACTGACCTATGCGGCATCTTAAAGCGCGTGGAAGGGCGAGTAAAATGCACTACTATACTTCTATGATAGAGCAATCAGAGACCCGATTAGATCATTTTATATTTTGTTTAATATAAGATTTCAGGGAAATTCTATCACATTTGTTCAATTTACGTCGCTCCTATTTCAGATAGCGTATTGGGCTAAGCGGCATCTCAAAGCGCATGAAATGGCGAGTGAAATGCTCTATTAGACTTCTATGGTAGTGCGAACAGAGACCCGATTGGATCATTTTATATTATGGTTAATTTAAGAATTCAGCGAAATTCTGTCACATTTGTTCAATTTACGTCGCTCCAATTTCAGATAGCATATTGGGCTAAGCGGCATCTCAAAGCGCATGAAATGGTGAATAAAATGCACTATTAAACTTCTAGGCTAGGGCGAACAGAGACCCGAGCAGATCATTTTACATTATGGTTAATAAAAGAATTCAGCGTAATTCTATCACATTTGTTCAACTTACGTCGCTCCTATTTCAGATAGCGTATTGGGCTAAGCGGCATCTCAAAGCGCATGAAATAGCGAGTGAAATGCACTATTAGACTTCTATGGTAGGGCGAACAGAGACCCGATTGGATCATTTTACATTAAGGTTAATATAAGAATTCACGGAAATTCTATCACATTTGTTCAATTTACGTCGCTCCTATTCCAGATAGCGTATTGGGCTAAGCGACATCTCAAAGCGCATGAAATGGCGAGTCCAATGCGCTATTAAACTTCTAGGATAAGGCAAACACAGACCCGATTAGATCATTTTATATTACGGTTAATATAAGAATTCAGCGTAATTCTATCACATTTGTTCAAGTTACGTCGCTCCTATTTCAGATAGCGTACTGGGCTAGGCGGCATCTTAAAGCGCGTGGAATGGCGAGTAAAATGCACTACTAATCTTCTATGATAGGACAATCATAGACCCGATTAGATCATTTTATATTTAGATTAATATAAGGTTTCAGGGAAATTCTATCACATTTGTTCAATTTACGTCGCTCCTATTTCAGATAGCGTATTGGGCTAAGCCGGATCTCAAAGCGCATGAAATGGCGACTAAAATGCACTGTTAAACTTCTGGGGTAGGGCAAACAGAGACCCGATTAGATCATTTTATATTATGGTTAATTTAAGAATTCAGCAAAATTCTATCACATTTGTTCAACTTACGTCGCTCCTATATCAGATAGCGTATTCGGCTAAGCGGCATCTCAAAGCGCATGAAATGGCGAGTCAAATGCACCATTAGACTTCTATGGTAGGGCAAACAGAGACCCGATTAGATCATTTTACATTAAGGTTAATATAAGGATCCACGGAAATTCTATCACATTTGTTCAATTTACGTCGCTCCTATTTCAGATAGCGTATTGGGCTATGCGGCATCTCAAAGCGCATGAAATGGCGAGTAAAATGCACTATTAAACTTCTAGGGTAGGGCAAACAGAGACCCGATTAGATCATTTTATATTATGGTTAATTTAAGAATTCAGCCAAATTCTATCACATTTGTTCAATTTACGTCGCTCCTATTTCAGATAGCGTACTGGGCTAGGCGGAATCTTAAAGCGCGTGGATTGGCGAGTAAAATGCACTATTAAACTTCTACGATAGGGCAATCAGACACCCGATTAGATCATTTTATATTTTGGTTAATATAAGAATTCAGCGAAATTCTATCACATTTGTTCAATTTACGTCGCTCCTATTTCAGATAGCGTATTGGGCTAAGCGGCATCTCAAAGCGCATGAAATGGCGAGTGAAATGCTCTATTAGACTTCTATGGTAGTGCGAACAGAGACCCGATTGGATCATTTTATATTATGGTTAATTTAAGAATTCAGCGAAATTCTGTCACATTTGTTCAATTTACGTCGCTCCAATTTCAGATAGCGTATTGGGCTAAGCGGCATCTCAAAGCGCATGAAATGGTGAATAAAATGCACTATTAAACTTCTAGGCTAGGGCGAACAGAGACCCGAGCAGATCATTTTACATTATGGTTAATAAAAGAATTCAGCGTAATTCTATCACATTTGTTCTACTTACGTCGCTCCTATTTCAGATAGCGTATTGGGCTAAGCGGCATCTCAAAGCGCATGAAATAGCGAGTGAAATGCACTATTAGACCTGTATGGTAGGGCGAACAGAGACCCGATTGGATCATTTTACATTAAGGTTAATATAAGAATTCACGGAAATTCTATCACATTTGTTCAATTTACGTCGCTCCTATTCCAGATAGCGTATTGGGCTAAGCGACATCTCAAAGCGCATGAAATGGCGAGTCAAATGCGCTATTAAACTTCTAGGATACGGCAAACACAGACCCGATTAGATCATTTTATATTACGGTTAATATAAGAATTCAGCGTAATTCTATCACATTTGTTCAAGTTACGTCGCTCCTATTTCAGATAGCGTACTGGGCTAGGCGGCATCTTAAAGCGCGTGGAATGGCGAGTAAAATGCACTACTAATCTTCTATGATAGGACAATCATAGACCCGATTAGATCATTTTATATTTTGATTAATATAAGGTTTCAGGGAAATTCTATCACATTTGTTCAATTTACGTCGCTCCTATTTCAGATAGCGTATTGGGCTAAGCCGGATCTCAAAGCGCATGAAATGGCGACTAAAATGCACTGTTAAACTTCTGGGGTAGGGCAAACAGAGACCCGATTAGATCATTTTATATTATGGTTAATTTAAGAATTCAGCAAAATTCTATCACATTTGTTCAACTTACGTCGCTCCTATATCAGATAGCGTATTCGGCTAAGCGGCATCTCAAAGCGCATGAAATGGCGAGTGAAATGCACCATTAGACTTCTATGGTAGGGCAAACAGAGACCCGATTAGATCATTTTACATTAAGGTTAATATAAGGATCCACGGAAATTCTATCACATTTGTTCAATTTACGTCGCTCCTATTTCAGATAGCGTATTGGGCTATGCGGCATCTCAAAGCGCATGAAATGGCGAGTAAAATGCACTATTAAACTTCTAGGGTAGGGCAAACAGAGCCCCGATTAGATCATTTTATATTATGGTTAATTTAAGAATTCAGCCAAATTCTATCACATTTGTTCAATTTACGTCGCTCCTATTTCAGATAGCGTACTGGGCTAGGCGGAATCTTAAAGCGCGTGGATTGGCGAGTAAAATGCACTATTAAACTTCTACGATAGGGCAATCAGACACCCGATTAGATCATTTTATATTTTGGTTAATATAAGAATTCAGCGAAATTCTATCACATTTGTTCAATTTACATCGCTCCAATTTCAGATAGCGTATTGGGCTAAGCGGCATCTCAAAGCGCATGAAATGGCGAATAAAATGCACTGTTAAACTTCTAGGCTCGGGCGAACAGAGACCTGAGCAGATCATTTTACATTATGGTTAATAAAAGAATTCAGCGTTATTCTATCACATTTGTTCAATTTACGTCGCTCCTATTTCAGTTAGCGTATTGGGCTAAGCGGCATCTCAAAGCGCATGAAATGGCGAGTGAAATGCACTATTAAACTTCTAGGGTAGGGCGAACAGAGGCCCGATTAGATCATTTTACATTAAGGTTAATATAAGTATTCAGGGAAATTCTATCACATTTGTTCAACTTACGTCGCTCCTATTTCAGATAGCATATTGGGCTAAGAGGCATCTGAAGGCGCATGAAATGGCGAGTAAAATGCACTATTAAACTTCTAGGCTTGGGCAAACAGAGACCCGATTAGATCATTTTATATTATGGTTAATTTAAGATGTCAGCAAAATTCTATCACACTTGTTCAATTTACGTCGCTCCTATTTCAGATAGCGTACTGGGCTAGGCGGCATCTTAAAGCGCATGGAATGGCGAGTAAAATGCACTACTAAACTTCTATGATAGGGCAATCAGAGACCCGATTAGATCATTTTATATTTTGTTTAATATCAGATTTCAGGGAATTTGTATCACATTTGTTCAATTTACGTTGCTCCTAATTCAGATAGCGTATTCGGCTAAGCGGCATCTCAAAGCGCATGAAATGGCGAATAAAATGCACTCTTAAACTTCTAGGCTAGGGCAAACAGAGACCCGATTAGATCATTTTATATTACGGTTAATTTAAGAATTCAGCAAAATTCTATCACATTTTTTCAACTTACGTCGCTCCTATTTCAGACAGCGTACTGGGCTAGGCTGCATCTTAAAGCGCGTGGAAGGGCGAGTAAAATGCACTACTAAACTTCTATGATACGGCAATCAGAGAGCCGATTAGATCATTTTATATTTTGGTTAATATAAGGATTCAGGGAAATAGTATCACATTTGTTCAATTTACGTCGCTCCTATTTCAGATAGCGTATTGGGCTAAGCGGCATCGCAAAGCGTATGAATTGACGAGTGAAATGCACTATTAAGCTTCTAGGGTAGGGCAAGCAGAGACCCGATTAGATCATTTTATATTATGCTTAATTTAAGAATTCAGCAAAATTCTATCACATTCGTTCAATTTAGGTCGCTCCTATTTCAGATAGCGTATTGGGCTAAGCGGCAACTGAAAGGGCATGAAATGACGAGTGAAATGCACTATTAAACTCCTAGGGTAGAGCGAACAGAGACCCGATTAGATCATTTTACATTAAGGTTGATATAAGAATTCAGGGAAATTCTATCACATTTGTTCAATTTACGTCGCTCCTATTTCAGATAGCGTATTGGGCTACGCGGCGTCTCAAAGCGCATGAAATGGCGAATAAAATGCACTATTAAACTTCTAGGCTAGGGCGAACAGAGACCCGATTAGATCCTTTTACATTCAGGTTAATAAAATAATTCAGCGAAATTCTATCACATTTGTTCAACTTTCGTTGCTCCTATTTCAGATAGCGTATTGGGCTATGCGGCATCTCAAAGCGCATGAAATGACGAGTGAAATGCACTATTATACATCTAGGGTAGGGTGAACAGAGACCCGAAGAGATCATTTTACATTAAGGTGAATATAAGAATGCAGCGTAATTCTGTCACATTTGTTCAACTTACGTCGCTCCTATTTCAGATAGCGTATTGGCTTAAGCGTCATCTCAAAGCGCATGAAATGACGAGTGAAATGCACTATTAAACTTCTAGGGTAGGGCGAACAGAGACCCGATTAGATCATTTTACATTAAGGTTAATATAAGTATTCAGCGAGATTCTATCACACTTGTTCTATTTACGTCGCTTCTATTTCAGACAGCGTACTGGGCTAGGCGGCATCTTAAAGCGGGTGGAATGGCGAGGAGAATGCACTATTAAAATTCTATGGTAGGGCAAACAGAGACTCGATTAGATCATTTTACATTAATGTTAATAAAAGAATTCAGCGAAATTCTATCACATTTGTTCAACATACGTCGCTCCTATTTCAGATAGCGTATTGGGCTAAGCGGCATCACAAAGCGCATGAAATGGCGAACAAAATGCACTATTAAACTTCTAGGCTATGGCGAACACAGATCAGATTAGATCATTTTATATTTTGGTTAAAATAAGAATTCTGCGAAATTCTATCACATTTGTTCAATTTACGTCGCTCCTATTTCAGATAGCTTATTGGGCTGAGCGGCATCTCAAAGCGCATGAAGTGACGAGTGAAAGGCACTATTAAACTTCTAGGGTAGGGCAAGCAGAGACCCGATTAGATCATTTTATATTATGGTTAATTTAAGAATTCAGCCAAATTCTATCACATTTGTTCAATTTACGTCACTCCTATTTCAGATAGCGTATTGGGCTAAGAGGCATCCCAAAGCGCATGAAATGACGAGTGAAAGGCACTATTAAACTTCTAGGGTAGGGCGAGCAGAGAACCGATTAGATCATTTTACATTAAGGTTAATATAAGAATTCAGGGAAATTCTATCACGTTTTTCAATTTACGTCGCTCCTATTTCAGATAGCGTATTGGTCTAAGCGGCATCTCAAACCGCATGAAATGGCGAGTAAAATGCACTGTTAAACTTCTAGGGTAGGGCAATCAGAGAGCCGATTAGATCATTTTATATTACGATTAATATAAGAATTCAGCGTAATTCTACCACATTTGTTCAATTTACGTCGCTGATATTTCAGATAGTGTATTCGGCTAAGCGGCATCTCAAAGCGCAAGAAATGGTGAGTAAAATGCACTGTTAAACTTCTAGGGTAGGGCAAACGGCGACCCGATAAGATCATTTTATTTTATGGTTAATTTAAGAATTCAGCGAATCTCTATCATATTTGTTCAATTTACGTCGCTCCTATTTCAGATAGCGTATTGGGCTAAGCGGCAGCTCAATGCGCATGAAATGGCGAGTAAAATGCACTATTAAACTTCTAGGATAAGGCAAACAGAGACCCGAATAGATCATTTTATATTACGGTTAATATAAGAATTCAGCGTAATTCTATCACATTTGTTCAATTTACGTCGCTGATATTTCAGATAGCGTATTGGGCTAAGCGGCATCTCAAAGCGCAAGAAATGGCGAGTAAAATGCACTGTTAAACTTCTAGGGTAGGGCAAACGGAGACCCGATAAGATCATTTTATATTATGGTTAATTTAAGAATTCAGCAAAATTCTATCACATTTGTTTAATTTACATCGCTCCTATTTCAGATATCGTATTGGGCTAAGCGGCAACTCAAAGCGCATGAAATGACGAGTGGAATGCAGTATTAAACTTCTAGGGTAGGGCGAACAGAGACCCGATTAGATCATTTTACATTAAGGTTAATATAAGAATTCAGGGAAATTTTATCACATTTGTTCAATTTACGTCGCTCCTATTTCAGATAGCGTATTGGGCTAAGCGGCATCTCAAAGCGTATGAAGTGGCGAGTAAAATGCACTGCTAAACTTGTAGGGTAGGGCAATCAGAGACCCGATTAAATCATTTTATAATACGGTTAATATAAGAATTCAGCGTAATTCTCTCACATTTGTTCAATTTACGTCGCTCCTATTTCAGATAGCGTACTGGGCTAGGCGGCATCTTAAGGCGCGTGGAAGGGCGAGTAAAATGCACTACTAAACTTCTATGATAGGGAATCAGAGTCCCGATTAGATCATTTTATATTTTGGTTAATATAAGAATTCAGCGAAATTCTATCACATTTGTTCAATTTACGTCGCTCCTATTTCAGATAGCTTATTGGGCTAAGATGCATCTCAAAGCGCATGAAATGACGAGTGAAATGCACTATTAAACTTCTATGATAAGGCAAACAGAGACCCGATTAGATCATTTTATATTACGGTTAATATAAGAATTCAGCGTAATTCTATCACATTTGTTCAACTTACGTCGCTCCTATTTCAGATAGCTTATTGGGCTAAGCGCAATCTCAAAGCGCATGAAATGGCGAGTAAAATGCACTATTAAACTTCTAGGATAAGGCAAACAGAGACCCGATTAGATCATTTTATATTACGGTTAATATAAGAATTCAGCGTAATTCTATCACATTTGTTCAATTTACGTCGCTGATATTTCAGATAGCGTATTGGGCTAAGCGGCATCTCAAAGCGCAAGAAATGGCGAGTAAAATGCACTGTTAAACTTCTAGGGTAGGGCAAACGGAGACCCGATAAGATCATTTTATATTATGGTTAATTTAAGAATTCAGCAAAATTCTATCACATTTGTTCAATTTACATCGCTCCTATTTCAGATATCGTATTGGGCTAAGCGGCAACTCAAAGCGCATGAAATGACGAGTGAAATGCAGTATTAAACTTCTAGGGTAGGGCGAACAGAGACTCGATTAGATCATTTTACATTAAGGTTAATATAAGAATTCAGCGAAATTCTATCACATTTGTTCAATTTACGTTGCTCGTATTTCAGATAGCTTATTGGGCTAAGATGCATCTCAAAGCGCATGAAATGACGAGTGAAATGCACTATTAAACTTCTATGATAAGGCAAACAGAGACCCGATTAGATCATTTTATATTACGGTTAATATAAGAATTCAGCGTAATTCTATCACATTTGTTCAACTTACGTCGCTCCTATTTCAGATAGCGTATTGGGCTAGGCGGCATCTTAAAGCGCGTGGAACGGCGAGTAAAATGCACTACTAAACTTCTATGATAGGGCAATCAGAGTCCCGATTAGATCATTTTATATTTTGGTTAATATAAGAATTCAGCGAAATTCTATCACATTTGTTCAATTTACGTTGCTCATATTTCAGATAGCTTATTGGGCTAAGAGGCACCTCAAAGCGCATGAAATGACGAGTGAAATGCACTATTAAACTTCTAGGATAAGGCAAACAGAGACCCGATTTGATCATTTTATATTACGGTTAATATAAGAATTTAGAGTAATTCTATCACATTTGTTCAATTTACGTCGCTCCTATTTCAGATAGCTTATTGGGCTAAGCGCCATCTCAAAGCGCATGAAATGGCGAGCAAAATGCACTGCTAAACTTGTAGGGTAGGGCAAACAGAGACCCGATTAGATCATTTTATATTATGGTTAATTTAAGATGTCAGCAAAATTCTGTCACATTTGTTCAATTTACGTCGCTCCAATTTCAGATAGCGTACTGGGCTAGGCGGCATCTTAAAGCGCGTGGAATGGCGAGCAAAATGCACTATCAAACTTCTATGATAGGGCAATCAGAGACCCGACTAGATCATTTTATATATTGGTTAATATAAGAATTCAGCGAAATTCTATCACAATTGTTCAATTTACGTCGCTCCTATTTCAGATAGCGTATTGGGCTAAGCAGCATCTCAAAGCGCATGAAATGACGAGTGAAAGGCACTATTAAACTTCTAGGGTAAGGCGAACAGAGAACCGATTAGATCATTTTACATTAAAGTTAATATAAGAATTCAGGGAAATTCGATCACGTTTTTCAATTTACGTCGCTACTATTTCAGATAGCGTATTGGGCTAAGCGGCATCTCAAACCGCATGAAATGGCGAGTAAAATGCACTGTTAAACTTCTAGGGTAGGGCAATCAGAGAGCCGATTAGATCATTTTATATTACGGTTAATATAAGAATTCAGCGTAATTCTATCACATTTGTTCAACTTACGTCGCTCCTATTTCAGATAGCGTACTGGGCTAGGCGGCATCTTAAAGCGCGTGGAAGGGCGAGTAAAATGCACTACTAAACTTCTATGATAGGGAATCAGAGTCCCGATTAGATCATTTTATATTTTGGTTAATATAAGAATTCAGCGAAATTCTATCACATTTGTTCAATTTACGTCGCTCCTATTTCAGATAGCTTATTGGGCTAAGATGCATCTCAAAGCGCATGAAAGGACGAGTGAAATGCACTATTAAACTTCTAGGGTAGGGCGAACAGAGAACCGATTAGATCATTTTACATTAAGGTTAATATAAGAATTCAGGGAAATTCTATCACGTTTCTCAATTTACGTCGCTCCTATTTCAGATAGCGTATTGGGCTAAGCGGCATCTCAAAACGCATGAAATGGCGAGTAAAATGCACTGTTAAACTTCTAGGGTAGGGCAATCAGAGAGCCGATTAGATCATTTTATATTACGATTAATATAAGAATTCAGCGTAATTCTACCACATTTGTTCACTTTACGTCGCTGATATTTCAGATAGTGTATTGGGCTAAGCGGCATCTCAAAGCGCAAGAAATGGCGAGTAAAATGCACTATTAAACTTCTAGGGTAGGGCGAACGGAGACCCGATTAGATCATTTTATATTACGGTTAATATAAGAATTCAGCGTAATTCTATCACATTTGTTCAATTTACGTCGCTCCTATTTCAGATAGCGTATTGGGCTAAGCGGCATCTCAAAGCGCATGAAATGACGAGTGAAAGGCACTATTAAACTTCTAGGGTAGGGCGAACAGAGAACCGATTAGATCATTTTACATTAAAGTTAATATAAGAATTTAGAGTAATTCTATCACATTTGTTCAACTTCCGTCGCTCCTATTTCAGATAGCGTATTGGGCTAAGCGGCATCTCAAACTGCATGAAATGGCGAGTAAAATGCACTGTTAAACTTCTAGGGTAGGGCAATCAGAGAGCCGATTAGATCATTTTATATTACGGTTAATATAAGAATTCAGCGTAATTCTATCACATATGTTCAATTTACGTCGCTGATATTTCAGATAGCGTATTGGGCTAAGCGGCATCTCAAAGCGCAAGAAATGGCGAGTAAAATGCACTGTTAAACTTCTAGGGTAGGGCCAAACGGAGACCCGATAAGATCATTTTATATTATGGTTAATTTAAGAATTCAGCGAAACTCTATCATATTTGTTCAATTTACGTCGCTCCTATATCAGATAGCGTACTGGGCTCGGCGGCATCTTAAAGCGCAAGAAATGCCGAGTAAAATGCACTATTAAACTTCTAGGGGTAGGGCGAACAGAGACCCGATTAGATCATTTTATATTACGGTTAATATAAGAATTCAGCGTAATTCTATCACATTTGTTCAACTTACGTCACTCCTATTTCAGATAGCGTATTGGGCTAAGCGGCATCTCAAACCGCATGAAATGGCGAGTAAAATGCACTGTTAAACTTCTAGGGTAGGGCAATCAGAGAGCCGATTAGATCATTTTATATTACGGTTAATATAAGAATTCAGCGTAATTCTATCACATTTGTTCAACTTACGTCGCTCCTATTTCAGATAGCGTACTGGGCTAGGCGGCATCTTAAAGCGCGTGGAAGGGCGAGTAAAATGCACTACTAAACTTCTATGATAGGGAATCAGAGTCCCGATTAGATCATTTTATATTTTGGTTAATATAAGGATTCAGCGTAATTCTATCACATTTGGTCAACTTACGTCGCTCCTATATCAGATAGCGTACTGGGCTCGGCGGCATCTTAAAGCGCAAGAAATGGCGAGTAAAATGCCCTATTAAACTTCTAGGGTAAGGCAAACAGAGACCCGATCAGATGATTTTATATTACGGTTAATATAAGAATTCAGCGTAATTCTAACATATTTGTTCAATTTACGTCGCTCCTATTTCAGATGCGTATTGGGCTAAGCGGCATCTCAAAGCGCATGAAATGGCGAGTAAAATGCACTATTAAACTTCTAGGGTAAGGCAAACAGAGACCCGATTAGATCCTTTTATATTACGGTTAATATAAGAATTCAGCGTAATTCTATCACATTTGTTCAACTTACGTCGCTCCTATTTCAGATAGCGTACTGGGCTAGGCGGCATCTTAAGGCGCGTGGAAGGGCGAGTAAAATGCACTACTAAACTTCTATGATAGGGAATCAGAGTCCCGATTAGATCATTTTATATTTTGGTTAATATAAGAATTCAGCGAAATTCTATCACATTTGTTCAATTTACGTTGCTCCTATTTCAGATAGCTTATTGGGCTAAGATGCATCTCAAAGCGCATGAAATGACGAGTGAAATGCACTATTAAACTTCTAGGATAAGGCAAACAGAGACCCGATTAGATCATTTTATATTACGGTTAATATAAGAATTCAGCGTAATTCTATCACAAATGCTCAATTTACGTCGCTCCTATTTCAGATAGCGTATTGGGCTAAGCGGCATCTCAAAGCGCATGAAATGACGAGTGAAAGGCACTATTAAACTTCTAGGGTAGGGCGAACAGAGAACCGATTAGATCATTTTACATTAAGGTTAATATAAGAATTCAGGGAAATTCTATCACGTTTTTCAATTTACGTCGCTCCTATTTCAGATAGCGTATTGGGCTAAGCGGCAGCTCAATGCGCATGAAATGGCGAGTAAAATGCACTATTAAACTTCTAGGATAAGGCAAACAGAGACCCGAATAGATCATTTTATATTACGGTTAATATAAGAATTCAGCGTAATTCTATCACATTTGTTCAATTTACGTCGCTGATATTTCAGATAGCGTATTGGGCTAAGCGGCATCTCAAAGCGCAAGAAATGGCGAGTAAAATGCACTGTTAAACTTCTAGGGTAGGGCAAACGGAGACCCGATAAGATCATTTTATATTATGGTTAATTTAAGAATTCAGCAAAATTCTATCACATTTGTTCAATTTACATCGCTCCTATTTCAGATATCGTATTGGGCTAAGCGGCAACTCAAAGCGCATGAAATGACGAGTGGAATGCAGTATTAAACTTCTAGGGTAGGGCGAACAGAGACCCGATTAGATCATTTTACATTAAGGTTAATATAAGAATTCAGGGAAATTTTATCACATTTGTTCAATTTACGTCGCTCCTATTTCAGATAGCGTATTGGGCTAAGCGGCATCTCAAAGCGTATGAAGTGGCGAGTAAAATGCACTGCTAAACTTGTAGGGTAGGGCAAACAGAGACCCGATTAAATCATTTTATAATACGGTTAATATAAGAATTCAGCGTAATTGTCTCACATTTGTTCAATTTACGTCGCTCCTATTTCAGATAGCGTACTGGGCTAGGCGGCATCTTAAGGCGCGTGGAAGGGCGAGTAAAATGCACTACTAAACTTCTATGATAGGGAATCAGAGTCCCGATTAGATCATTTTATATTTTGGTTAATATAAGAATTCAGCGAAATTCTATCACATTTGTTCAATTTACGTCGCTCCTATTTCAGATAGCTTATTGGGCTAAGATGCATCTCAAAGCGCATGAAATGACGAGTGAAATGCACTATTAAACTTCTATGATAAGGCAAACAGAGACCCGATTAGATCATTTTATATTACGGTTAATATAAGAATTCAGCGTAATTCTATCACATTTGTTCAACTTACGTCGCTCCTATTTCAGATAGCTTATTGGGCTAAGCGCAATCTCAAAGCGCATGAAATGGCGAGTAAAATGCACTATTAAACTTCTAGGATAAGGCAAACAGAGACCCGATTAGATCATTTTATATTACGGTTAATATAAGAATTCAGCGTAATTCTATCACATTTGTTCAATTTACGTCGCTGATATTTCAGATAGCGTATTGGGCTAAGCGGCATCTCAAAGCGCAAGAAATGGCGAGTAAAATGCACTGTTAAACTTCTAGGGTAGGGCAAACGGAGACCCGATAAGATCATTTTATATTATGGTTAATTTAAGAATTCAGCAAAATTCTATCACATTTGTTCAATTTACATCGCTCCTATTTCAGATATCGTATTGGGCTAAGCGGCAACTCAAAGCGCATGAAATGACGAGTGAAATGCAGTATTAAACTTCTAGGGTAGGGCGAACAGAGACTCGATTAGATCATTTTACATTAAGGTTAATATAAGAATTCAGCGAAATTCTATCACATTTGTTCAACTTACGTTGCTCGTATTTCAGATAGCTTATTGGGCTAAGATGCATCTCAAAGCGCATGAAATGACGAGTGAAATGCACTATTAAACTTCTATGATAAGGCAAACAGAGACCCGATTAGATCATTTTATATTACGGTTAATATAAGAATTCAGCGTAATTCTATCACATTTGTTCAACTTACGTCGCTCCTATTTCAGATAGCGTATTGGGCTAGGCGGCATCTTAAAGCGCGTGGAACGGCGAGTAAAATGCACTACTAAACTTCTATGATAGGGCAATCAGAGTCCCGATTAGATCATTTTATATTTTGGTTAATATAAGAATTCAGCGAAATTCTATCACATTTGTTCAATTTACGTTGCTCATATTTCAGATAGCTTATTGGGCTAAGAGGCACCTCAAAGCGCATGAAATGACGAGTGAAATGCACTATTAAACTTCTAGGATAAGGCAAACAGAGACCCGATTTGATCATTTTATATTACGGTTAATATAAGAATTTAGAGTAATTCTATCACATTTGTTCAATTTACGTCGCTCCTATTTCAGATAGCTTATTGGGCTAAGCGCCATCTCAAAGCGCATGAAATGGCGAGCAAAATGCACTGCTAAACTTGTAGGGTAGGGCAAACAGAGACCCGATTAGATCATTTTATATTATGGTTAATTTAAGATGTCAGCAAAATTCTGTCACATTTGTTCAATTTACGTCGCTCCAATTTCAGATAGCGTACTGGGCTAGGCGGCATCTTAAAGCGCGTGGAATGGCGAGCAAAATGCACTATCAAACTTCTATGATAGGGCAATCAGAGACCCGACTAGATCATTTTATATATTGGTTAATATAAGAATTCAGCGAAATTCTATCACAATTGTTCAATTTACGTCGCTCCTATTTCAGATAGCGTATTGGGCTAAGCAGCATCTCAAAGCTCATGAAATGACGAGTGAAAGGCACTATTAAACTTCTAGGGTAAGGCGAACAGAGAACCGATTAGATCATTTTACATTAAAGTTAATATAAGAATTCAGGGAAATTCTATCACGTTTTTCAATTTACGTCGCTACTATTTCAGATAGCGTATTGGGCTAAGCGGCATCTCAAACCGCATGAAATGGCGAGTAAAATGCACTGTTAAACTTCTAGGGTAGGGCAATCAGAGAGCCGATTAGATCATTTTATATTACGGTTAATATAAGAATTCAGCGTAATTCTATCACATTTGTTCAACTTACGTCGCTCCTATTTCAGATAGCGTACTGGGCTAGGCGGCATCTTAAAGCGCGTGGAAGGGCGAGTAAAATGCACTACTAAACTTCTATGATAGGGAATCAGAGTCCCGATTAGATCATTTTATATTTTGGTTAATATAAGAATTCAGCGAAATTCTATCACATTTGTTCAATTTACGTCGCTCCTATTTCAGATAGCTTATTGGGCTAAGATGCATCTCAAAGCGCATGAAAGGACGAGTGAAATGCACTATTAAACTTCTAGGGTAGGGCGAACAGAGAACCGATTAGATCATTTTATATTATGGTTAATTTAAGAATTCAGGGAAATTCTATCACATTTGTTCAATTTACGTCGCTCCTATTTCAGATAGCGTATCGGGCTAAGCGGCATCTCTAATCGCATGAAATGGCGAGTAAAATGCACTATTAAACTTCTGGGGTAAGGCAAACAGAGACCCGATTAGATCATTTTATATTTTGGTTAATATAAGAATTCAGCGAAATTCTATCACAATTGTTCTATTTACGTCGCTCCTATTTCAGATAGCGCATTGGGCTAAGCGCCCTCTCAAACCGCATGAAATGGCGAGTAAAATGCACTATTAAACTTCTAGGGTAGGGCAAACAGAGACCCGATTAGATCATTTTATATTATGGTTAATTTAAGAATTCAGCCAAATTCTATCACATTTGTTCAATTTACGTCGCTCCTATTTCAGATAGCGTATTGGGCTAAGCGGCATCTCAAAGAGCATGAAATGGCGAGTGAAATGCACTGTTAAACTTCTAGGGTAGGGCAAACAGAGACCCGATTAGATCATTTCATATTATGGTTTATTTAAGAATTCAGAAAAATTCTATCACATTTGTTCAATTTACATCGCTCCTATTTCAGATATCGTATTGGGCTAAGCGGCATCTCAAAGCGCATGAAATGACGAGTGAAAGGCACTATTAAACTTCTAGGGTAGGGCGAACAGAGAACCGATTAGATCATTTTACATTAAGGTTAATATAAGAATTCAGGGAAATTCTATCACGCTTGTTCAAGTTACATCGCTCCTATTTCAGATAGCGTATTGGGCTAAGCGGCATCTCAAAGCGCATGAAATGGCGAGTAAAATGCACTGTTAAACTTCTAGGGTAGGGCAAACAGTGACCCGATTAGATCATTTCATATTATGGTTTATTTAAGAATTCAGAAAAATTCTATCACATTTGTTCAATTTACGTCGCTCCTATTTCAGATAGCTTATTGGGCTAAGAGGCATCTCAAAGCGCATGAAATGACGAGTGAAATGCACTATTAAACTTCTAGGATAAGGCAAACAGAGACCCGATTTGATCATTTTATATTACGGTTAATATAAGAATTTAGAGTAATTCTATCACATTTGTTCAATTTACGTCGCTCCTATTTCAGATAGCTTATTGGGCTAAGCGCCATCTCAAAGCGCATGAAATGGCGAGCAAAATGCACTGCTAAACTTGTAGGGTAGAGCAAACAGAGACCCGATTAGATCATTTTATATTATGGTTAATTTAAGATGTCAGCAAAATTCTGTCACATTTGTTCAATTTACGTCGCTCCAATTTCAGATAGCGTACTGGGCTAGGCGGCATCTTAAAGCGCGTGGAATGGCGAGCAAAATGCACTATCAAACTTCTATGATAGGGCAATCAGAGACCCGACTAGATCATTTTATATATTGGTTAATATAAGAATTCAGCGAAATTCTATCACAATTGTTCAATTTACGTCGCTCCTATTTCAGATAGCGTATTGGGCTAAGCAGCATCTCAAAGCGCATGAAATGACGAGTGAAAGGCACTATTAAACTTCTAGGGTAAGGCGAACAGAGAACCGATTAGATCATTTTACATTAAAGTTAATATTAGAATTCAGGGAAATTCTATCACGTTTTTCAATTTACGTCGCTACTATTTCAGATAGCGTATTGGGCTAAGCGGCATCTCAAACCGCATGAAATGGCGAGTAAAATGCACTGTTAAACTTCTAGGGTAGGGCAATCAGAGAGCCGATTAGATCATTTTATATTACGGTTAATATAAGAATTCAGCGTAATTCTATCACATTTGTTCAACTTACGTCGCTCCTATTTCAGATAGCGTACTGGGCTAGGCGGCATCTTAAAGCGCGTGGAAGGGCGAGTAAAATGCACTACTAAACTTCTATGATAGGGAATCAGAGTCCCGATTAGATCATTTTATATTTTGGTTAATATAAGAATTCAGCGAAATTCTATCACATTTGTTCAATTTACGTCGCTCCTATTTCAGATAGCTTATTGGGCTAAGATGCATCTCAAAGCGCATGAAAGGACGAGTGAAATGCACTATTAAACTTCTAGGGTAGGGCGAACAGAGAACCGTTTAGATCATTTTACATTAAGGTTAATATAAGAATTCAGGGAAATTCTATCACGTTTTTCAATTTACGTCGCTCCTATTTCAGATAGCGTATTGGGCTAAGCGGCAGCTCAATGCGCATGAAATGGCGAGTAAAATGCACTATTAAACTTCTAGGATAAGGCAAACAGAGACCCGATTAGATCATTTTATATTACGGTTCATATAAGAATTCAGCGTAATTCTATCACATTTGGTCAACTTACGTCGCTCCTATATCAGATAGCGTACTGGGCTCGGCGGCATCTTAAAGCGCAAGAAATGGCGAGTAAAATGCACTATTAAACTTCTAGGGTAGGGCGAACAGAGACCCGATTAGATCATTTTATATTACGGTTAATATAAGAATTCAGCGTAATTCTATCACATTTGTTCAACTTACGTCGCTCCTATTTCAGATAGCGTACTGGGCTAGGCGGCATCTCAAAGCGCATGAAATGACGAGTGAAATGCACTATTAAACATCTATGATAGGGCAAACAGAGACACGATTAGATCATTTGATATTATGGTTAATTTAAGAATTCAGCGAAATTCTATCACATTTGTTCAATGGACGTCGCTCCTATTTCAGATAGCGTATTGGGCTAAGCGGCATCTCAAAGCCCATGAAATGGCGAGTAAAATGCACTGTTAAACTTCTAGGGTCGGGCAAACAGAGACCCGATTAGATCATTTCATATTTTGGTTAATATAAGAATTCAGAAAAATTCTGTCACATTTGTTCAATTTACGTCGGTCCTATTTCAGATAGCGTATTGGGCTAAGCGGCACCTCAAAGCGCATGAAATGGCGAGTAAAATGCACTGTTAAACTTCTAGGGAAGGGCAAACGGAGACCCGATTAGATCATTTCATATTTTGGTTTATTTAAGAATTCAGAAAAATTCTATCACATTTGTTCAATTTACATCGCTCCTATTTCGGATAGCGTATTGGGCTAAGCGGCATCTCAAAGCGCATGAAATGACGAGTGAAAGGCACTATTAAACTTCTAGGGTAGGGCGAACAGAGAACCGATTAGATCATTTTACATTAAGGTTAATATAAGAATTCAGGGAAATTCTATCACGCTTGTTCAAGTTACATCGCTCCTATTTCAGATAGCGTATTGGGCTAAGCGGCATCTCAAAGCGCATGAAATGGCGAGTAAAATGCACTGTTAAACTTC
Source organism: Macropis europaea (assembly GCA_916610135.2). Classification (NCBI taxonomy): domain Eukaryota; kingdom Metazoa; phylum Arthropoda; class Insecta; order Hymenoptera; family Melittidae; genus Macropis; species Macropis europaea. The sequence goes on along the minus strand of CAKAJE020000118.1, from coordinate 11,877 downwards.
TAGGGTAGGGCAAACAGTGACCCGATTAGATCATTTCATATTATGGTTTATTTAAGAATTCAGAAAAATTCTATCACATTTGTTCAATTTACGTCGCTCCTATTTCAGATAGCTTATTGGGCTAAGAGGCATCTCAAAGCGCATGAAATGACGAGTGAAATGCACTATTAAACTTCTAGGATAAGGCAAACAGAGACCCGATTAGATCATTTTATATTACGGTTAATATAAGAATTCAGCGTAATTCTATCACATTTGTTCAACTTACGTCGCTCCTATTTCAGATAGCGTACTGGGCTAGGCGGCATCTTAAAGCGCGTGGAAGGGCGAGTAAAATGCACTACTAAACTTATAGGGTAGGGCAAACAGAGACCCGATTAGATCATATTATATTATGGTTAATTTTAGAATTCAGCAAAATTCTATCACATTTGTTCAATTTACATCGCTCCTATTTCAGATAGCTTATTGGGCTAAGCGGCATCTCAAAGCGCATGAAATGGCGAGTGAAATGCACTATTAAACTTCTAGGGTAGGGCGAACAAAGACCCGATTACATCATTTTACATTAAGGTGTATATAAGAATTCAGGGAAATTCTATCACATTTGTTCAATTTACGTCGCTCCTATTTCAGATAGCGTATTGGGCTAAGCGCCATCTCAAAGCGCATGAAATGGCGAGCACAGTGCACTATTAAACTTCTGGGGTAGGGCAAACAGAGACCCGATTAGATAATTTTATGTTACGGTTAATATAAGAATTCAGCGTAATTCTATCACATTTGTTCAACTTACGTCGCTCCTATTTCAGATAGCGTACTGGGCTAGGCGGCATCTCAAAGCGCATGAAATGACGAGTGAAATGCACTATTAAACATCTATGATAGGGCAAACAGAGACCCGGTTAGATCATTTGATATTATGGTTAATTTAAGAATTCAGCGAAATTCTATCACATTTGTTCAATGGACGTCGCTCCTATTTCAGATAGCGTATTGGGCCAAGCGGCATCTCAAAGCCCATGAAATGGCGAGTAAAATGCACTGTTAAACTTCTAGGGTCGGGCAAACAGAGACCCGATTAGATCATTCCATATTATGGTTTATTTAAGAATTCAGAAAAATTCTATCACATTTGTTCAATTTACGTCGCTCCTATTTCAGATAGCTTATTGGGCTAAGAGGCACCTCAAAGCGCATGAAATGACGAGTGAAATGCACTATTAAACTTCTATGATAAGGCAAACAGAGACCCGATTAGACCATTTTATATTACGGTTAATATAAGACTTCAGCGTAATTCTATCACATTTGTTCAATTTACGTCGCTCCTATTTCAGATAGCGTATTGGGCTAAGCGGCATCTCTAATCGCATGAAATGGCGAGTAAAATGCACTATTAAACTTCTGGGGTAAGGCAAACAGAGACCCGATTAGATCATTTTATATTATGGTTAATTTAAGAATTCAGCCAAATTCTATCACATTTGTTCAATTTACGTCGCTCCTATTTCAGATAGCGCATTGGGCTAAGCGCCATCTCAAAGCGCATGAAATGACGAGTGAAATGCACTATTAAACATCTATGATAGGGCAAACAGAGACCCCATTAGATCATTTGATATTATGGTTAATTTAAGAATTCAGCGAAATTCTATCACATTTGTTCAATGGACGTCGCTCCTATTTCAGATAGCGTATTGGGCTAAGCGGCATCTCAAAGCCCATGAAATGGCGAGTAAAATGCACTGTTAAACTTCTAGGGTCGGGCAAACAGAGACCCGATTAGATCATTTCATATTTTGGTTAATATAAGAATTCAGAAAAATTCTATCACATTTGTTCAATTTACGTCGCTCCTATTTCAGATAGCGTATTGGGCTAAGCGGCATCTCAAAGCGCATGAAATGGCGAGTAAAATGCACTGTTAAACTTCTAGGGTCGGGCAAACAGAGACCCGATTAGATCATTTCATATTATGGTTTATTTAAGAATTCAGAAAAATTCTATCACATTTGTTCAATTTACGTCGCTCCTATTTCAGATAGCTTATTGGGCTAAGAGGCACCTCAAAGCGCATGAAATGACGAGTGAAATGCACTATTAAACTTCTATGATAAGGCAAACAGAGACCCGATTGGACCATTTTATATTACGGTTAATATAAGACTTCAGCGTAATTCTATCACATTTGTTCAATTTACGTCGCTCCTATTTCAGATAGCGTATTGGGCTAAGCGGCATCTCTAATCGCATGAAATGGCGAGTAAAATGCACTATTAAACTTCTGGGGTAAGGCAAACAGAGACCCGATTAGATCATTTTATATTATGGTTAATTTAAGAATTCAGCCAAATTCTATCACATTTGTTCAATTTACGTCGCTCCTATTTCAGATAGCGCATTGGGCTAAGCGCCATCTCAAAGCGCATGAAATGGCGAGTAAAATGCACTATTAAACTTCTAGGGTATGGCAAACAGAGACCCGATTAGATCATTTTATATTATGGTTAATTTAAGAATTCAGCCAAATTCTATCACATTTGTTCAATTTACGTCGCTCCTATTTCAGATAGCGTATTGGGCTAAGCGGCATCTCAAAGCCCATGAAATGGCGAGTAAAATGCACTGTTAAACTTCTAGGGTCGGGCAAACAGAGACCTGATTAGATCATTTCATATTTTGGTTAATATAAGAATTCAGAAAAATTCTATCACATTTGTTCAATTTACGTCGCTCCTATTGCAGATAGCGTATTGGGCTAAGCGGCATCTCAAAGCGCATGAAATGGCGAGTAAAATGCACTGTTAAACTTCTAGGGAAGGGCAAACGGAGACCCGATTAGATCATTTCATATTTTGGTTTATTTGAGAATTCAGAAAAATTCTATCACATTTGTTCAATTTACGTCGCTCCTATTTCAGATAGCGTATTGGGCTAAGCGGCATCTCAAAGCGCATGAAATGGCGAGTAAAATGCACTGTTAAACTTCTAGGGTCGGGCAAACAGAGACCCGATTAGATCATATTATATTATGGTTAATTTAAGCATTCAGCAAAATTCTATCACATTTGTTCAATTTACATCGCTCCTATTTCAGATAGCTTATTGGGCTAAGCGGCATCTCAAAGCGCATGAAATGGCGATTGAAATGCACTATTAAACTTCTAGGGTAGGGCAAACAGAGACCCGATTAGATAATTTTATATTACGGTTAATATAAGAATTCAGCGTAATTCTATCACATTTGTTCAACTTACGTCGCTCCTATTTCAGATAGCGTACTGGGCTAAGCGGCATCTCAAAGCCCATGAAATGGCGAGTAAAATGCACTGTTAAACTTCTAGGGTCGGGCAAACAGAGACCCGATTAGATCATTTCATATTTTGGTTAATATAAGAATTCAGAAAAATTCTGTCACATTTGTTCAATTTACGTCGCTCCTATTTCAGATAGCGTATTGGGCTAAGCGGCATCTCAAAGCGCATGAAATGGCGAGTAAAATGCACTGTTAAACTTCTAGGGAAGGGCGAACGGAGACCCGATTAGATCATTTCATATTTTGGTTTATTTAAGAATTTAGAGTAATTCTATCACATTTGTTCAATTTACGTCGCTCCAATTTCAGATAGCGTACTGGGCTAGGCGGCATCTCAAAGCGCATGAAATGACGAGTGAAATGCACTATTAAACTTCTATGATAGGGCAAACAGAGACCCGATCAGATCATTTTATATTATGGTTTATTTAAGAATTCAGAAAAATTCTATCACATTTGTTCAATTTACGTCGCTCCTATTTCAGATAGCGTATTGGGCTAAGCGGCATCTCAAAGCGCATGAAATGACGAGTGAAAGGCACTATTAAACTTCTAGGATAAGGCAAACAGAGACCCGATTTGATCATTTTATATTACGGTTAATATAAGAATTTAGAGTAATTCTATCACATTTGTTCAATTTACGTCGCTCCAATTTCAGATAGCGTACTGGGCTAGGCGGCATCTTAAAGCGCGTGGAATGGCGAGCAAAATGCACTATTAAACTTCTATGATAGGGCAATCAGAGACCCGACTAGATCATTTTATATATTGGTTAATATAAGAATTCAGCGAAATCCTATCACATTCGTTCAATTTACGTTGCTCGTATTTCAGATAGCGTATTGGGCTAAGCGGCACCTCAAAGCGCATGAAATGACGAGTGAAATGCACTATTAAACTTCTAGGGTTGGGCGAACAAAGACCCGATTAGATCATTTTACATTAAGATTATTATAAGAATTCAGCGAAATTCTATCACATTTGTTCAATTTACGTCGCTCCTATTTCAGATAGCGTATTGGGCTAAGCGCCATCTCAAAGCGCATGAAATGGCGAGCAATGTGCACTATTAAACTTCTAGGATAAGGCAAACAGAGACCCGATTAGATAATTTTATATTACGGTTAATATAAAAATTCAGGGTAATTCTATCACGTTTGTTCAATGTACGACGCTCCTATTTCAGATAGCGTATTGGGCTAAGCGGCATCTCAAAGCGCATGAAATGGCGAGTAAAATGCACTGTTAAACTTCTAGGGTAGGGCAAACAGAGACCCGATTAGATCATTTCATATTATGGTTTATTTAAGAATTCAGAAAAATTCTATCACATTTGTTCAATTTACGTCGCTCCTATTTCAGATAGCTTATTGGGCTAAGCGGCATCTCAATGCGCATGAAATGGCGGATAAAATGCACTGCTAAACTTGTAGGGTAGGGCAAACAGAGACCCGATTAGATCATTTTATATTATGGTTAATTTAAGATGTCAGCAAAATTCTGTCACATTTGTTCAATTTACGTCGCTCCAATTTCAGATAGCCAACTGGGCTGGGCAGCATCTTAAAGCGCGTGGAATGGCGAGCAAAATGCACTCTTAAACTTCTATGATAGGGCAATCAGAGACCCGACTACATCATTTTATATTTTGGTTAATATAAGAATTCAGGGAAATTCTATCACAATTGTTCAATTTACGTCGCTCCTATTTCAGATAGCGTATTGGGCTATGCGGCATCTCAAAGCGCATGAAATGACGAGTGAAAGGCACTATTAAACTTCTAGGGTAGCGCGAACAGAGAACCGATTAGATCATTTTACATTAAGGTTAATATAAGAATTCAGGGAAATTCTATCACGTTTTTCAATTTACGTCGCTCTTATTTCAGATAGCGTATTGGGCTAAGCGGCATCTCAAACCGCATGAAATGGCGAGTAAAATGCACTGTTAAACTTCTAGGGTAGGGCAATCAGAGAGCCGATTAGATCATTTTATATTACGATTAATATAAGAATTCAGCGTAATTCTACCACATTTGTTCAATTTACGTCGCTGATATTTCAGATAGTGTATTGGGCTAAGCGGCATCTCAAAGCGCAAGAAATGGCGAGTAAAATGCACTGTTAAACTTCTAGGGTAGGGCAAACGGCGACCCGATAAGATCATTTTATTTTATGGTTAATTTAAGAATTCAGCGAAACTCTATCATATTTGTTCAATTTACATCGCTCCTATTTCAGATAGCTTATTGGGCTAAGCGGCATCTCAAAGCGCATGAAATGGCGAGTGAAATGCACTATTAAACTTCTAGGGTAGGGCGAACAAAGACCCGATTAGATCATTTTACATTAAGGTGTATATAAGAATTCAGGGAAATTCTATCACATTTGTTCAATTTACGTCGCTCCTATTTCAGATAGCGAATTGGGCTAAGCGGCATCTCAAAGCGCATGAAATGACGAATAAAATGCACTATTAAACTTCTAGGGTAGGGCAAACAGAGACCTGATTAGATCATTTTATATTTTGGTTAATATAAGAATTCAGCGAAATTCTATCACATTTGTTCAATATACGTCGCTCCTATTTCAGATAGCGTACTGGGCTAGGCGGCATCTTAAAGCGCATGGAATGGCGAGTAAAATGAACTATTAAACTTCTATGATAGGGCAATCAGAGACCCGATTAGATCATTTTATATTTTGGTTAATATAAGAATGCAACGAAATTCTATCACATTTGTTCAATTTACGTCGCTCCTATTCCAGATAGCGTATTGTGCTAAGCGGCATCTCAAAGCGCATGAAATGACGAGTAAAATGCACTGTTAAACTTGTTGGGCAGGGCAAACAGAGACCCGATAAGATCATTTTATATTATGGTTAATTTAAGAATTCAGCGAAATTCTATCACATTTGTTCAATTTACGTCGCTCCTATTTCAGATAGCGTATTGGGATAAGCGGCATCTGAAAGCGCATGAAATGGCGAGTAAAATGCACTATTAAACTTCTAGGCTAGGGCAAACAAAGATCCGATTAAATCATTTTATGTTATGGTTAATTTACGAATTCAGCGAAATTCTATCACATTTATTCAATTTACGTCGCTCCTATTTCAGATAGCGTATTGGCCTAAGCGGCATCGCAAAGCGCATGAAATGGCGAGTATAATGCACTATTAAACTTCTAGGATAAGGCAAACAGAGACCCGATTAGATCATTTTATATTACGGTTAGTATAAGAATTCAGCGTAATTCTATCAAATTTGTTCAACTTACTTCGCTCATATTTCAGATAGCGTACTGGGCTAGGCGGCATCTCAAATCGCGTGGAATGGCGAGTAAAATGCTCTATTAAAATTCTATGATAGGGCAATCAGAGACCCGATTAGATCATTTTATATTTTGGTTAATATAAGATTTCAGGGAAATTGTATCACATTTGCTCAATTTACGTCGCTCCTATTTCAGAAAGCGTATTGGGCTAAGCGGCATCTCAAAACGCATGAAATGGCGAACAAAGTGCACTATTAAACTTCTAGGCTAGGGCGAACAGAGACCAGATTAGATCATTTTATATTTTGGTTAATATAAGAATTCTGCGAAATTCTATCACATTTGTTCAATTTACGTCGCTCCTATTTCAGACAGCTTATTGGGCTAAGCGGCATCTCAAAACGCATGAAATGGCGAATAAAATTCACTATTAAACTTCTAGGGTAGGGCAAACAGAGACCCGATTAGATCATTTTATATTATGGTTAATTTAAGAATTCTGCAAAATTCTATCACATTTGTTCAACATACGTCGCTCCTATTTCAGATATCGTACTGGGCTAGGCGGCATCTTAAAGCGCGTGGAATGGCGAGTAAAATGCACTACTAAACTTCTATGATAGGGCAATCAGAGACCCGATTAGATCATTTTATATTTTGTTCAATATAAGATTTCAGGGAAATTGTATCACATTTGTTCAATTTACGTCGCTCCTTTTTCAGATAGCGTATTCGGCTAAGCGGAATCTCAAAGCGCATGAAGAGGCGAATAAAATGCACTATTAAACTTGTAGGCTAGGGCGAACAGAGACCCGATCAGATCATTTTACATTATGGTTAATAAAAAAATTCAGCGAAATTCTATCACATTTGTTCAACTTCTGTTGCTCCTATTTCAGATAGCGTACTGGGCTAGGCGGCATCTCAAAGAGCATGAAATGGCGACTCAAATGCACTATTAAACTTCTAGGCTAGGGCGAACAGAGACCCGATTAGATCATTTTACATTTAGGTTAATAAAAGAATTCAGCGAAATTCCATCACATTTGTTCAATTTACGTCGCTCCTATTTCAGATAGCATATTGCGCTAAGCGGCATCTCAAAGCGCATGAAATGACGAGTGAAATGCACTATTAAAATTCTATGATAGGGCACTCAGGGACCCGATTAGATCATTTTATATTATGGTTAATTTAAGAATTCAGCAAAATTCTATCACATTTGTTCAATTTACGTCGCTCCTATTTCAGATAGCGTACTGGGCTTGGCGGCATCTTAAAGCGCATGAAATGACGAGTGAAATGCACTATTAAACTTCTATGATAGGGCAATCAGAGACCCGATTAGATCATTTTATATTTTGTTTAATATAAGATTTCAGGGAAATTTTATCACATTTGTTCAATTTACGTCGTTCCTATTTCAGATAGCGTACTGGGCTAGGCGGCATCTTAAAGCGCGTGGAATGTCAAGTAAACTGCACTATTAAATTTCTATGATAGGGCAATCAGAGACCCGATTAGATCATTTTATATTTTGGTTAACATAAGAATTCAGCGAAATTCTATCACATTTGTTCAATTTACGTCGCTCCTATTACAGATAGCTTATTGGGCTTAGCGGCATCACAAAGCGCATGAAATGACGAGTGAAATGCACTATTAAACTTCGATGATAGGGCAATCAGAGACCCGATTAGATCATTTTATATTTTGTTTAATATAAGATTTCAGGGAAATTTTATCACATTTGTTCAATTTACGTCGCTCCTATTTCAGATAGCGAACTCGGCTAAGCGGCATCTCAAAGCGCATGAAATGACGAATAAAATGCACTATTAAACTTCTAGGCTATGGCGATCAGAGCCCCGATCAGATCATTTTACATTATGGTTAATAAAAGAATTCAGCGAAGTTCTATCACATTTGTTCAACTTACGTCGCTGCTATTTCAGATAGCGTACTGGGCTAGGCGGCATCTTAAAGCGCGTGGAATGGCAAGTAAAATGCACTATTAAACTTCTACGATAGGGCAATCAGAGACCCGATTAGATCATTTTATATTTTGGTTAATATAAGAATTCAGCGAAATTCTATCACATTTGTTCAATTTACGTCGCTCCTATTTCAGATAGCGAACTTGGCTAAGCGGCATCTCAAAGCGCATGAAGTGACGAATAAAATGCACTATTAAACTTGTAGGCTAGGGCGAACAGAGACCCGATCAGATCATTTTACATTATGGTTAATAAAAGAATTCAGCGAAATTCTATCACATTTGTTCAACTTCTGTCGCTCCTATTTCAGATAGCGTATTGGGCTAAGCGGCATCTCAAAGCGCATGAAATGGCGAGTAAAATGCACTATTAAACTTCTAGGGTAGGTGAAACAGAGTCCCGATGAGATCATTTTATATTATGGTTAATTTAAGAATTCAGCGAAATTCTATCACATTTGTTCAATTTACGTCGCTCCTATTTCAGATAGCATACTGGGCTAGGCGGCATCTTAAAGCGCGTGGAGTGGCGAGTAAAACGCGCTATTAAACTTCTAGGATAAGGCAAACAGTGACCCGATTAGATCATTTTATATTACGCTTAATATGAGAATGCAGCGTAATTCTATCACATTTGTTCAACTTACGTCGCTCCTATTTCAGATAGCGTACTGGGATAGGCGGCATCTCAAAGCGCATGAAATGGCGAGTGAAATGCACTATTAGACTTCTATGGTAGGGCGAACAGAGACCCGATTAGATCATTTTACATTAAGGTTGATATAAGAATTCACGGAAATTCTATCACATTTGTTCAATTTACGTCGCTCCTGTTTCAGATAGCGTACTGGGCTAGGCGGCATCTAAAAGCGCATGAAATGGCGAGTATAATGCACTATTAAACTTCTAGGATAACGCAAACGGAGACCCGATTAGATCATTTTATATTATGGTTAATTTAAGAATTCAGCGAAATTCTATCACATTTGTTCAACTTACGTCGCTCCTATTTCAGATAGCGTACTGGGATAGGCGGCATCTCAAAGCGCATGAAATGGCGAGTGAAATGCACTATTAGACTTCTATGGTAGGGCGAACAGAGGCCCGTTTAGATCATTTTACATTAAGGTTAATATAAGTATTCACGGAAATTCTATCACATTTGTTCAATTTACGTCGCTCCTATTTCAGATAGCGTACTGGGCTAGGCGGCATCTCAAAGCGCATGAAATGGCGACTAAAATGCACTATTAAACTTCTAGGGTAGGACAAACAGAGACCCGATTAGATCATTTCATATTATGGTTAATTTAAGAATTCAGCGAAATTCTATCACATTTGTTCAATTTACGTCGCTCCTATTTCAGATAGCGTATTGGGCTAAGCGGCATCTCAAAGCGCATGAAATGGCGAGTAAAATGCAAATCTAAACTTCTTGGATAAGGCAAACAGAGACCCGATTAGATCATTTTATATTACGGTTAATATAAGAATTCAGCGTAATTCTATCACATTTGGTCCACTTACGTCGCTCCTATTTTAGATAGCGTATTGGGCTAAGCGGCATCTCAAAGCGCATGAAATGGCGAGTGAAATGCACCATTAGACTTCTATGGTAGGGCGAACAGAGACCCGATTAGATCATTTTACATTAAGGTTAATATAAGGATTCACAGAAATTCTATCACATTTGTTCAAATTACGTCGCTCCTATTTCAGATAGCGTACTGGGCTAGGCGGCATCTCAAAGCGCATGAAATGGCAAGTAAAATGCACCATTAAACTTCTAGGATAAGCCAAACAGAGACCCGATTAGATCATTTTATATTACGGTTAATATAAGAATTCAGCGTAATTCTATCACATTTGTTCAATTTACGTCGCTCGTATTTCATATAGCGTATTGGGCTAAGCGGCATCTCAAAGCGCATGAAATGGCGAGTAAAATGCAATACTAAACTTCTAGGATAAGGCAAACAGAGATCCGATTAGATCATTTTATATTACGGTTAATATAAGAGTTCAGCGTAATTCTATCACATTTGTTCCACTTACGTCGCTCCTATTTTAGATAGCGTACTGGGCTAGGCGACAGCTTAAAGCGCGTGGAATGGCGAGTAAAATGCACTACTAAACTTCTATGATAGGGCAATCAGGGACCCGATTAGATCATTTTATATTTTGTATAATAAAAGATTTCAGGGAAATTCTATCACATTTGTTCAATTTACGTCGCTCCTATTTCAGATAGCGTATTGAGCTAAGCGGCATCTCAAAGCGCATGAAATCGCGAATAGAATGCGCTTTTAAACTTCTAGGCTATGGCGAACAGAGACCCGATTAGATCATTTTACATTATGGTTCATAAAAGAATTCAGCGAAATTCTATCACATTTGTTCAATTTTCGTCGCTCCTATTTCAGATAGCGTATTGGGCGAAGCGGCATCTCAAAGCGCATGAAATGGCGAATAAAATGCACTATTAAACTTCTAGGGTAGGGCAAACAGAGACCCGATTAGATCATTTTATATTATAGTGAATTTAAGAATTCAGCGAAATTCTCTCACATTTGTTCAATTTACGTCGCTCCTATTTCAGATAGCGTATTGGGCTAAGCGGCATCTCAAAGCGCATGAAATGGCGAGTAAAATGCACTATGAAACTTCTAGGGTAGGGCAAATAGAGACCCGATTAGATCATTTTATATTATGGTTAATTTACGAATTCAGCAAAATTCTATCACATTTGTTCAATTTACGTCGCTCCTATTTCAGATAGCGTACTGGGGTAGGCGGCATCTTAAAGCGCGTGGAATGGCGAGTAAAATGCACTGTTAAAATTCTATGATAGGGCAATCAGAGACCCGATTAGATCATTTTATATTATGGTTAATATAAGATTTCAGGTAAATTTTATCACATTTGTTCAATTTACGTCGCTCCTATTTCAGATAGCGAACTCGGCTAAGCGGCATCTCAAAGCGCATGAAATGGCGAATAAAATGCACTATTAAACTTCTAGGCTAGGGCGAACAGAGACCCGATCAGATCATTTTACATTATGGTTAATAAAAGAATTCAGCGAAATTCTATCACATTCGTTCAAATTACGTCGCTCCTATTTGAGATAGCGTACTGGGCTAGGCGGCAACTTAAACCGCGTGGAATGGCGAGTAAAATGCACTATTAAACTTCTATGATAGGGCAATCAGAGACCCGATTAGTTAATTTTATATTTTGGTTAATATAAGGATCCAGCGAAATTCTATCACATTTGTTCA